>JAQFVV010000205.1:1389352-1553008 GCA_028023455.1 Epiperipatus broadwayi
GATCATTATCATTTTGCCATATTAGTAAGTAAATTGTAAAATATAATTTGACATGTCATCCTCATTAGTTTTTATAAAACTGTATTCATATCAGCAATATTGCTAGTACAGAATTATCATGAAGCAGATTTATATTACTTGTATGGAGTATGCACTCTATTTACATTTGTGGATTATTTTTGAACTTATGTTTAAACAGCAACCATTTGTACGCGTTCAAGTTTTTAATTGACAGTCAAATTATTTTGGTTTGGCCTGAGAAGATTGTTGTTGTACAGAAGATTTTCAAGATGATTATAAAGATATGGTGTTACTCTCTCATATGCAAATATAGACTTCTATTTGTATATGATGGGAAAGCTTTATTCTAATCTTATAATTTATTTAATTGGCCATATAAATTTTGGACAGAAGCTTATATTTACATAGTAGAAGTAAATTTTTATATCAAATTTAATCAAAAAAAAAGAAAGTGAAAAGAGAAAAAAATGCACGAATCAAATAAATGTAAAAAAAAAAGAAGAAAAGTTAAATTAATAATCTGTTACAAATTATAATGTTCTTAGTAGTGAAACAAATTTATTGCCATTTATATATCCATTACTTTGGAAATGTTAAACATATATAATTAATAATTCTTTTTCTTTTAACACTTTCTTCAATGCAAAAATTGTTTCTGCAAATAATTTTATTTCTTTTCTTACAGTTTTGATTGGTCAGCAGTCTTCAATAGTGCTACAAAATATTTAAATATATATGACTACATAAAAATAATATATCTTAAACATGTAGCTCTAATGAATCATACCTGCCAATCGAAATTGTAAGAAAAGAAATAAAATTATTTGTAGAAACAATCTTTGTATTGAAGAGACTATTGTTTAATAATCATTATATAGAAGATAAAAGAGAAGATAGAAGAATAAGGTCAAATAAACATGCAGCCTATGTTAATATTTAACACATATCTCAAAATATAACTTCATTTTAAAATTAAAATTCATGAAATTACTTTTAGTCAAATATATTTAATACCTATTTGGACATTTTTATTAAATCCAACTGAAATCAACAGTTAATACAATTTGATTATTTATTTGTTGGTCATTTTGTAGTATGTGAGAAATATAAAATAAAAATTGTCTCATAAGTGTTTTTGCAATAAATATTTTGCTGATTTATTCGATATATTTTTGTCTGCGGATACATTGTTTATGTATTTTTAAATTGATATAAGTAGTTTCTATTAGTGCATCATTGAAAAAAAGTTACCTGTATATCAATGATTTTACATATTTGGAAAATTAATTAACTGATGATGGATATAGCAATAAAGATAGTGGAGTGAAAATTACAACAGGTTAAACAAGCTTTTTATACAATTCCAAAATCTGCAGCTCATTATATATAAAAAAAGAGATAAATGTTTTCATTTCAAATGTAGCTTTCCACGGAGCAGAAATATGAACAAGCAGTAAAAGTCAAGAAAAAGAGATGGATTTAGAGTAGCATATAAAAATTGGAAATCTAACATGTACAATGTAAAAATATTTAAAAGTGTAAGTGAAATTAAGATTATTCGTTGAGGAAATTATGAAGAGGAAGGGCAATTGGATTGGCCTTGTATTTAGAGGTGAAAGTATTATAATAAGAGATCCTGCATGAATTGCAGAATGTGTGAAGAAGAGATAGGAAACAAAAGTAAATTTTATTTTAGGGAGGAAAATAGCTAAAAATCTTTAAGAAGAGCTCATAAAAGAAGTTTTTATGTGGTGTGTGAGACCTGCTTTTAGGAAAGATAAGTTTATCCCATGATGGAAACATTAGTACCTTCATGATAATAATGCTCCTATATTAATTTGGAGGAAGTGAGGATAACTTCTATTGTCCATAGCAATACTGATTACTTGATTTAAATACTGAATTGCCATAGAAAATGAATAAAAGGCCAGTATTCTCCATTAGCAATCTTTAATCTATTCCAGTGCTGCTACCTCTTGTGGGTTTGATTAACCAATAGTTGCTGGATGATAGTTCTTATTAAATCTATCCTAAGCACTGGGTAGCAATTTAATAAGCATCAGGGTCTATTGATTGTTAAGATCTTATAATAGATAGTAATACTAAGAACAAATAGATTGCTTGCGAAGAGTTTACCATAAACTGAAATCAATTGTATTCTTGCAGAATAGAGAAAGGTCCTAATGCAAGTAATGCCCTGACCTTATGTTATGTGTCACACTTGTTTTCATTATTTTGGTCAAATTCTGTATCTATCTATTTGTTTAAAGTGTGATTATGTTGATTAGTATAATTTATGTATAACTATTATAAAAATACTACTTTTTTATTTCAGAAAAATATTCTGAAGAAGACATTGTATCTGAAGACAAACGGCTAGCAATGAAAAGGAAAGGAGGTATGGATTAATTTGCAAAATATGCTAATGTACTTTTTGATGAACTACAAGTTGAATGATAATGAATCTAACAATAACAAGTATCTCATATTGTTTTTTAATCTGTATATTAAGGTATTTATCTATATATTAAGACAGGGGTGGGCAAATAGTGGCCCGCCAAGACAATCAGAAAAATCCGTCTTAACTGAGATTTTCTTCCCGTGTGCAACCGAAGATTCGTCTTGTATTTTCCACTAGGATGGCCACGTCAGTACACATGCGCAGTGTAGATACAATGTGCAGTACTTTTCCAGTTGATGTGGTTAATTTCAATTTTGTCTTTGCATTAGTAAATATATACATTTCCAACTTTAGAGAAACCATGAACCCTTCGAAATAATGTAAAATTGGTGATGAATGTCGTATAAACAATGAAGAATGGACTAACGAATATTTCTTTGGTAATACAGGGAATAAAGCAGTGTGTTTATTATGTCATGAAAAAAGGTGCAGCCCTTCGCTTCCACAAAATGGCCCCCCAATGCGCTTCTATCTTTTCATAAAGACTTTATTTTGTGTTTAAGAATGAAAGTATTCATTTATGTATGGTTTAAAAAATCTGTAAAGCGCATGTGCATTAGCCTGATCGCTAATTTACTATTATAATCTATATATTGCTTTTTTTTTTCCTAGATAAGTTTTTTGTGATATTTAATATATGAAATGATCTTGTTTAGCTTAAAAAATAGTTCTGAAGTAGGTATTTTTTTTGTTCAGCATTTCATATACGAAAAAATATTAATTATGGAATTGTTGCAAGAATTAAAGTAATTTATTTATCTGATGTTGAATGAATAAAACAGTAGAAATTGATCCCACAATATAGAAATTTTTAATAGTAGAATTGTTTATTGCTTACATTTTACAAGTAATAATTACCAATTTTTTGAAGATTAAATAAGTGTTAGTAGTTTTAGTTATATGTTGGATTATTTCCATCATTTGATACTAAATGTCTTTTAGAAAAATTCAAATTTACTTGAAATTTTTTAAATACATTTAATTGTTACACACAGATTACTATAAAACACCATGTTTCAAATGATATTATTCTCTTTTCTTCTTTATGGGTTGCTAACCAATGATACCAGGGACATATAGATTTGTAAATATTCCAATTTATGATTAACCAACTAGGCTATCTTATCAAAATATTATGTATTTATCTAGGAAGTCCTCTGATTTTATCCATGTAAAATTTTTACTGATTAGTGCCTTTGTTAAAATAGCCTAGTTGATTAGAACACAGTACTGTCACTGGTCAAGCCATCAATATCTGAAGAAGAGAGAAGAATACTACTTGAAATGTTGTGGTATATATCAACCTATGTAGTATTACTAACAATTTAATGTATTTGACAAGTTTAAATAAAGACTGAATTTTTCTCAAGACATTTCACAATTAATATTAGATGATGGAATCGGTTAACATATAATTACAACTAAAATACCATCATGACAAACTTTCCAACAAATACTAAATGTCAATAGTATATATTTTTCAACATTTTGTTGATTACTTGGAATTTTCTTCTATTCATCAGGAATTTTTTATTATTTCCAGTTAACTATTTTGTTAGGATATATTTTCTTGTCATCACTATTATTTATGTGCTCAAATCCTTGAAGCCTAAGAAGTTAGATGTTATATGTATTTTTGTGGTTTGTGATCTCAGAAACCATACATATTTCATATACCATTACAAACTTTGCAATGATATTGCAAATACATTTCAAATAATAGAAATTGTATGTATTTAATTTATAAACTCAGTCTTACTGCATGAATCCTGCTCTATTTTGAGAATAGTTTACAGTATTCAGTAAATGATGATTATTTTTAATAAGACTACATGTGCTACATTTTTTACAACTAGAATTTACAATACTTTTTTATTGTTATATCTATATAAATATTCCATATACTTTTGTGATAGATATATCTGCTATTGCAGAATTGATCTTCATAGTTTATTTATACTAAAGATTTTAATTACGGATTTTGTAATTATTATAATTATATTTCAATGATTCTTTCAATTTTTTTCTTTTTAACATTTTCAAATGTATTTGCAAACTTCTTCAGTATTATTTTTTCAATCTTTAATTTTTCGAAAAACTTATGAAGATACAAATATTGATAAAAACATCAAAAAGAGGGAAGTAGGAAAAAGTATTGGATTACTGGAAACCATTTTAAATGTAATTTTGTAAATAGTTTTATTTTTTACATAATTGTTTATGTCATTGTGGTAAAGTGTTTTAAATTAACAAATATTTCAGAATTTGATGATGCGGCTAGTGTTGGATCAAACGCAACAATTATTACCGATTCTGAGTACAACTCTTCTCGGTCAGGTAACTTATATTTTGTAATTAATATGTTTTAAGAATTTTAATGCAAATTATAGATATCAATAACATGAATTGTCTTTTTTACCTAAATTCTAATTGCTTTGGTGTTAATTGCAATAGGTTTATCATGAAATGTCATGCATAAATATATTTATGACTGATTACTACATACAATTATATAATCATGAAAGACATAGTTGCAAGATGATTGTAAAAATTATCATGGATATTTACCCTAAAAATGTTAAACAAATTTTCCAAGTGAGGGTTATGTGAATAGCTATTATCATGATTATAGGCGATGGATGATGAATACCTGGCAACACCAAGTCCTTTCAAACATACATACATATATATTACAACAGATGGTAATATTAGTTTCAGTTTTGCAGTCAGTTTATTATTGCTACAAATTAAGAGAAAAATTTCATTCTTATTTTAGAAGCTTTTAATTAATACAGCAATGTTTTTAAAATAGAGGAGATTTTCACTACAGATAACTGCAAACTAAAGCAAATTATAGTTAATCTTTTATAGGTTCTCAATAGCTAGGGATACTAAGAATATGGAAAAACCAAAATGGGCACCTGGAATGTTGGACATCATTATGAAGAAAATTTGTAGTATAATAAAAGGATTTGAAATTAAATGGATAACTTAGAAAATAAATAACTGCATTATGTGATCTTGGAAGTGTGTCCTAGTGGAAAATGAATTAGTATTTAGTCTACTTGTTGCCTGGCAGTACCATCTCTGAAACAGTGCTTGTGCTATATAGCAATATAGTTTAATTGTTATCCACAAAACCACTAGCATGTTTGATCCTCCCAAGTTATGACTACAATGGAACAATACGCTAATATTAAATTTTGGTTTAAATTGGACAAAACTGCTATTGAAATGTTTAAAATGATTCATACTGCATATGGAAGTGAAGCTACGAGTCACATGACTGTTTTCAAATAATTTGCGAGATTTTGTCACAACAGGGAGGAAGTTGAAGATGATAGAGATAGGTATGAAAATACTGTCACATTTAATTGTCCTAATTCAGGATGCAGATACACGAACATCTAAAAATGTTTGTGGTGAATAATTAAGTTAAGCTGGTACTGCAGGCAATTTTGAGAGAGAACTTCTCACTTTTTATTGTGTGTCAGACTTCACAGTGAAATGCTTATAACACTTAAATTTTTTTTACTGTTCTAGACATAGTGTTTCTTTGATAAAATCTTAATATTGAAATTTAACGCAATGATGGTAATCTATGCACCATCTATAAGAGAATGACCAAAATGCAGATTTATTTTAAGGAAAAAATAAATTATAAAAACAACTAGATCACATGATTGCTAAAATTGGAAGAAATAGTAAGAAATCTAACAAGGTTACACTACCGGGTTTCACAATAAAGATAATAATAATAAATAGCAAAAAGACTAGAACTAGATAGCACTGTGGGGTAAAAATAATGAAATAAAGAATTATTATTTTAATTGTATTAAAATTAAAGTTTCAACCATTATTTTCTTTAAAAACTTTATTTATTGGTTGGTGAATTAAAAGTCAACATTATGAATATTAAAACACCAAATGTTTTTATCTCTACACTTCTCAGTCATATTTTATCACTGGTTTTGAGGTTTTTAACAACGTAAAACATTACTACAAATGTACTATTATTGTTTGTTTGAAAAAAAAATGGGAATATACAGTGAGCCTCATATGTAACTCCACAACTTCAATTATATGTTATCCAAAGAAAAATGTAAAGAAATAAACAAAAATGTAAATAAACAAACAGAAAAAAAGCTCATTAAAATTTACAAATTTTATGAAATTCAGCAGACATTTTTCTTCTATGAGCACCACATACGATTGTATATACTGATAAAATTTCTTCGGATTATGTTAAAAGCCCATTCATTTTATTCTTCTTTTATTATTCTTTCTGATTTTAATGTGCTGTATTTTGTATAATAAAATATTTTTTGAGGATTATGTTAAAAGTTTTACAAAATTTCAGAACATACTAAAAGTTGAAACTTTTTTAAAAACATTAAAATAATTGGAGAAATCTTAATTTCTTGATAAAAGATCACTATTTTGTTTTTATAAGAGATAAAAGTTATTGAAAAAGAATATTGCCTAGAACATTTATAATAGCTAGAAAGTCAGACTTTTTACTTTATTTTAAAAATAAAAATACGATAGTTAATTTTTTATTGCTTCACTGAATGCATGAGTGAAGATACACTCCATAAAATATAAAGGTGTCCCATCAATTTATTATTAATAATTATAATTATTAAAATTTTTAATCTTCATTTATATTTTTATTATATATGTAAAAAAGCATTTGTGTTATATATGTGTGCGTGTTGAAAAGTATTGCAATTTATCATTTCAATGAATAATATGTATTCTACTCCTACTCATTGTTTATCAACGAAACATGAGCTATTATATACTATATACATTGTATTGTTAGTTACCAGCATGTACATAAAATTACTTAATTTGGGAAAAAAATAATGCCAAAAATATAAACAATATGACAAAAAACTCATTTTCTTATATCTTTTTTTTTTTAGTTTTTTTCCTCCAGAAATTGAGTAAATTTATACACATGTTAATATATATCTAAATCCCCTCCCCCCAAATTAAGGAAAATAAATATGATGTCTCAATTTTATAATGTTGATTCAGTAAATAATAAATGAAAGATTTTACAGCAAATTGCAATTTGAATGTTATTTTTAGTCATATAAACTGAATCAAGTTGAATAAAAAAAAATGTTTTAGCTAACTTTTTTTGAATCTAAATTTTAATTTCAACTATATATTAATAAGTTGGCCATTTTTTTATTTTTTATTTGCATGTAAAAATTTTACAAAAGTGTACACAAAAGTATACAAATGGCAGTTAGTCCTTGAGATTGCTACTTCAAAATAACCAAAATACACTACAAGTATAAAGTTTGTCTGAGTACAAATAGGCACATTATATCTAAGAGTAATAGAAAATATATAACATTACTGAAAACAAAAATTAGAAGCTGTCGACTTCTACATCGATTCAATGGCGACTTAGTTATAACTTAATAGAGGAGTAGCAAGGTTTGAAAGTTTAGAGACAATCTTATGTAGTCTTAAATTTATGGTGTAGGATTAAGGAAAAAAAGATGATTTAGCTTTATATCATTCTTGATAGTTCAAAGAACCAACAGCTTTAATATGAGAAATGACTTCTAAGTTTTGACTATAAATTATAAAGTAGTGATTTTAATAGATTTTATGAATTACAATCATTAAAATTATATGAACACTGCAATGAAAAATATTTTTAAATTGCAGTCAAGTTCAAATTAAGAGTAACTTTGAACCACTGAGTAATGGTAATTAATAATATTGAGAGTTATCATTTTGTATTAACTTAAGTCAATGAGGTGGATTCATTTAGCAATAAAGTTTTGTAAAAGAATAGTTAGTTAGATATTAGCAAGCTAAATACAACTCGTACTGTCATAAAAGATCAAACGATATTAGATCGTTTAAAAAAATAGATAAAAGTGAGAACAATAAATAAACCAGTCCGATGTAATGGAGTGAGCAGTAACTAAGTTTGGCGAACAAGTTAATAAAGCAGCATATCATAAATTCACTTAAAAAATCACCCCAGAGAATTGTTACATCAATACCTTTAGCTTTATTAGGCAAATAGATGATTACAAGATAAAATTGTTTAAAGAAGTAAATGCAAGAGATTGCAATCAAAATAATATATATTGTAATGGGCACATACGTATGTTACATTATTTTTTATTAGTAAACATAAAAAAAAAAGTTCGCCAATAAAAATTTCTTTTTTAAGAATTAAAAATTGAAAATTAAAAAATCATCTTAAACTCGCATATATATAAAATCGCACAGATAAATAATTATTAAAATAAAACTTTATTAAAAAAAAAGTAGTTTAAAACTAAATTTTCAGAAAAGATTTAGAAATAAAAATATATGTTTAAGTTTGAAAACAAATTAATTAATCTTTTGTAAAATGGAAATGATTATTTTAATTAGTAAACTAGCCTTTGGGCATTTAAATGTATAAGCATCGGTCAGATAGGAAAACAATAGAAACTTTTAGCAAATGAAAGAAATCCATCGGGAAATCGGACCTCAACGAAAAGGTTTTCACCATAATGACATAATGTTGAGTTAATCCACAAAATTATTATAAAAGGAAAGGTAAAATAAAAGAGTTAGTTGGTTATTACGAGTGGACAGATATGTGTTAGTGCGGAGTTGAAGGGGAAGGGATTGAAAAGACGCACTCTTCAATCCCTTCAGTTCTGCTAGGAAGAAAGAGAAATGAACTATCATTTTCTACATTGAGGACCAGCTGGAGTAAAAAACCTCCGGATGAATAAATAAAACGGCCAACAGAATACCAATCTTTTTTGGATGGCGTGGGAATTCACGTTCAAATGGCAAGCAACAGATAAAGATGAACTGTTTAAAAACGTAAGAACTTTATAATTAATGAACATTAAATTAAAAACTTTCAGTATTTAATCTATAAGAAATAGAATCCTATCTGACCAACGTAAATTAATATTAATAATGTCATTTGATGTATTTTTTTATTATTTAAAATCATTTCCATTTATTTTTTTTTGTTCTTTTAAGTTTCTATTATGATTTTTGTTTTTCGTTAGACTAAATTACATAAATGTTAAACTTTAGTCGGGCGTGAATGGCTATATAGATTTGTAAAGTTATATTAGGGGAGGGTAATCTTAGGTTATTTGTTTCGTGGTTGAATTGGGTCGATGAATTGGATATATTGATGTAGTTAGTAGATGTAATTCGGGATTCGCTACGGGCAGAATCGCTTGTATACGCCGCACACTTCCTCTTGCCTAGGGAATGCGATCGTAAGTCGGCAAAATGACCGCAGTCCGTTTCTATGGAGTTTTTTTTATTGTTCTTCTCGTTAGATAGATGTAATATTCCTATCTGACGAGAGTCAATGTCTTATCTTAACCTAATTGTGCAGCTGTATTCGTATTACATTGAACACATCGTTATATCAGATGGATTGAAGTTTGGTTTGACTGCGAACCTTTGGCCTAAGGTTAAACAAGGATTGAATATGTTCTTTTCAAATGCAAATCTATGTACTCTATTCATACTCGACACTCTAAATAAAGATGCATTAAATTTAAATTGGGTATAGACGCTTGCATGGGTTCGTTACCGGTTGATTATGTTTTTGGTTTTCATATTCGATCAAAATATATATAGACATTCGGTAAATACTGATACCTTATGGTGAGTATCTAAAATGTATTTATTCGGATGTCTTGTAAGTTATTGGTGTTAATGCAAGCATCTTATGGTGAATGCTATTAGGTTACTTATAAATTTCCCTCTGCAATTGACGGTGTCAATGATTTTGTATTTTGATCATTTATGTTTATTTTGAAATGTTTTTGACCGTGGAATCTATGTAACCGATCTATACTCAACATTTTTAAACAAATCTGTGCGAACTAATAATAGTATAAAATTTAAAATGTAAATTAAAAATCTAAAATAAAAGTAAAAATAATGTTAAATGTTAAAGTAAACATATTAAAATAATAATGTTAAATCTTATTTATATATATATGCATAAATAAATTTTTGTATGTTAATTACTGGCAGTGGCTTATTTTATTTATTTTTTAATATTGAAATATAATTAGATAAGATATTATATTATTAAATCTCTGCTACTCCCTGAGCTAGTGACTTGGGCTAACGACCGGAATCAAAATTTAAAAAAAAAAAAAAAAATTTTTTTTTTTTTTTGACTTACGTATCTGCCTACTTTATAAATTTTTCTAGGTTCAAATGCCTAGATGTCTCCCTGTAGTGCAGATCACGTTAAGTCTTTCTCCGGATCGTTATAAGCACATATGTACGTTACAATATGTATAGTAAAAGTCCGGAGGGGGGTGTGTGTGTTGAATTTGTTTTGGAATGGGAGAAGTGTTGAATCTGAAAACACAAAAATACTGAAGAAGTTGAAAAGGGAAGCGCTCGTTGTTTCACTATATATTAAAGTGTAATCTAGAAACATTGATAAATTGCTTTAATCGCTCTAATGATATGGATTTAGAAGAAAAACCTTAATTACACAGTTCTATATTTGATGTAATAGCAGACAAAAATAAATTATGGTCATCAATTTGGGAGAATGAAAAATTGTAGATATACCAGTAGTTGATGTCTAAAAGCAGAAGTGCCTGGAATTTCCTGGTTACTGTTCTAGGGTGTCACTTGATAAATGTTTGAATGGAAGAAGACTCATGAAGAGACAATTGATTTGAAAAATGAATTTGTACTTTACTATAAAGGCACAAAGTTTTTAAGCATGTGAAGAATATAATTTATTATAAAGAACAGATAGAAGAATATCTTGGAGATTGATAGTATATTTAACAGAGTGCCAAGATTATTTATTCAGTTTAAAATAAGTCACATGCAAATAGGATGTACACACCAAGAAATTTTCATAAGATTGATAAAGGAGAACATTTTTATATAGTGGCATAGGGTTTTTGATTAAACCAAATAACATTTTAAAATTATTGTTGGGGGAGAGAAGAGATGGTTAGTGCTAACATTGGAAGAATAATCAAAATGCTATGGGCAAATTAAGTGAATGGAGACTGACTTGATAAAGAACATGGATTGTGAAATTTTCAGAATAAGATAAACTATAACAATTCTTTTCTTTTAATAAACTTCTAAAGTAGAAATGGGCTTGAAAGTATTGAATATAGCAGAATTTTGATTACATATTGATTATCGGAAAATATGTTTCAAAAATATAGCAATAGATTATGTGAAGATTCTTGTTAATGCAAAGTAAAAGAATCAAGCTATTATGAAGGACAGTATTAGCAATTAGTATTCCTAGTCTTCATAAACAGTCTTTGAAATTTGAAAATCATTTAAAAGCATTAATAGACTTTGGATATGATTTAGATTTGAATGAGATTAGTATAAGAATGTAACTGATATTCTGTTAAGAATTACTACACACGTAGTTGATATAGAAAACCAGTAATTCATTGATAACTTTTCAACTAACAAATGTCCTACATTAAATAAAAAACAAAAACCACTGCACCATGCTTGCTTTACATTTTAATATCTAATGAATCTTGAGCTTGATATTTATACAGAAATTAAGTGAGAAAGCTAGTAGTGTGTGTGCTTCCTGTTGGGGACCGGTATTTAGGCAGCTAAACAATTATCCAAGAAGAGCTGATTAGCTGGTTATTTTATCGTAATGTCAAGGTTGGTAAGAGTAATTGTGTTAATGATTAGTTAACTTACACCTACACTAATAGTAATGTGTATCCATAAATTAAATGATTAATCCTTATTGTAAGTATATATTATTTTAGCTCTTTCAAATAGAATATGTCTTTGACACAGTGTAGTCTTGACTATTTCGTTGCTGTCAAAGTTAATAAGTTCTTAATTAATTATAGAGCCATCTTATTAATACATATTCACTTTAAATATTTCAGTTGAATGCTTACTGAGTTGCTGTTTGACTTTTATTGACAATATTTTCGTTATTAGCAATATAAAA
The DNA here is from genome assembly GCA_028023455.1 of Epiperipatus broadwayi. Classification (NCBI taxonomy): domain Eukaryota; kingdom Metazoa; phylum Onychophora; class Udeonychophora; order Euonychophora; family Peripatidae; genus Epiperipatus; species Epiperipatus broadwayi. The sequence goes on from JAQFVV010000205.1 coordinate 1,401,823, forward strand.
TACCCCTTGTCTTCCCTTTTTACATACATTGTATTCAGAACAAACCAGCTTAATGTTATCAAGATTGAATAAATGACCACATTCGTTCTTATGATTCAAATAAAGGTACATATGCTGAATTTTCCATAACCCGGGTGTACAAGTTTATTTTAACTCTTAGCAGTTCACTATAATATATATATAACTGAAAACCCTGATCTATTGCATTGAACAGCATATACATTTTGAGAGAATTCTATTGTTCCAATTTTATTGTTGGTAATATTAAGAATTTTTTTTAGAGTAGTAGATAATCTAAAGCCATTGTGGAAATCTTGATGGTAATTTTTTTAACATATATGTGCTAAAGTCCTGTAAATATTCATTGGAACATCTAAATTTGAATATTGTCCTTCATTATAAATTTAAAGCAATAAACCGTTCAATAATTTTTTTTAATTGAAATACTAATGGGACAGCTTGTGCAATTAAATAATATATTCTTATTAGCTCTAACAGAAACCAAATATAATGTTTATATTATACCAGATTGAAAGTGCACTTGACTTTAAAGAATTAAAATAATATACACTTGTAATAAACATTAATCATGTGCTTTGTTAATAAACATTATTACTAGTAAGCTATTTATTTCATATAAAGAAACAAAGTATATTAACAATTATTGTTACAATATATATATTTTCAGTAATTAGTTATTTGATTTTGGTTTATGAGATTTTTTTTTTGTAGCTAAAAGAAAATTCCTAACATTAGAAGAGCCTGTTGAAAATGATAATAATGAGAAACCAGACTTGGAACTGGATAAAATTGTAAGAACTATATTTCTTGTTTGAACTATATAACTATATACATACATATGTTAATTTCTCAGATCAAAGGAAGCTTGTATTAACTAAGAGATAAAATATTATAGCCGAATCATCAGGTGATAGCTGGTCATTGTTCGCTACTATATTAATGTTATTTATTTCATAATCTGAATGATCTTCATAAAGCTTTAATCATTAATAGGTATAGTTTTGCTTATAACAATGGCAAATGTTTTGAATTCCCAACTATATTGATTTGTTTGATATTATATCATCTTAATACACTGAAATATTTACATTTTTTTTTGCAGGAAATAATTATTTTTTTCAGTTTTATACTGTCACGAATCCTCAGTGGAAACTTGTGTTACAAATTATGCCAGTTTCAACATCTTCCTTTTCATGGTCAAATTCAAAATTAAATTTGTTTTAAGGTTTGAAATAGAAAGTTTGAGAAAACATTTTCTATACCTTGTTACATGCTGAATACACTTCTATTTGAGAAAAAGTGTACATAGAGTGGGAAGTGTGGATGGTACAGTGTCAGAATTATTTATAAGGTCTATGCTGAAAATAGTGCAGTTAAAGATAATAAAATGTGAAATAGGATTGATGGAATTTATAGAATATTTCAGGTGAAAATTATGAAATTAAAGATATTGTATTGAAAACATATAGATCAATGATGGCTAAGCAGAAAGTAAAAAGAGATAATTTTTTTCAAAGGTATTTGAATGATAATGGAAAAGATGGTTCAAAAGATTTTTTTATAGAATTGTCAGTTATTTTATTTGTAATTTTATATAAAGCAGAAACTTGGACATGAGGTATTTAGAAAGGTTGCAATATTTTGAAATACTGTACAGGTTTCCTGAGAAATGAAAGAAGGATAATGTGAAAAATATTGAAAAAAGTAGAGAAGGAAAATAAATTAAAGTAGCAAAATCAGGATTGGATTGGCATATGCTAAGAAGTAAAAAAGGCATAACAATATACATAAATATAGTTGAAAAAATAATAATTTTGAAAAGTTAATAATTATTGGGATTTGAAAATAGAAGTTAGATAGAAAGTTGTTTTTGGAGAAGGTGATTTAGAATGATGTGCAAATTGATAACTCACTAATGATATTTTGTTCTATTTTATATAATATTTTGCTTTACTTTCTAACTCTCTATATACATATTTGCAATACTAATAATTATAATAGCAAGTAAATGATTGTTACTGCTAATTAAATATGTAACATTCAGGAATGTAAATACTTTACAGAACAATGATGTCCGAATACATTACTAGGAGAAATTCCAAGCAGATTCTAAAGAACCATTTTTAAATAAATTTGCATATATATCTTCTTTTATCAGACAAATTGGATTGGCATTTTTATACGAAAGGGTATTATATTTGCAAGATTAATTAAATATAATTCTTTAGACTCGTATTTGCATTTTTTCCTAGTACCATATTCGAATAAGATTGTTCCATGAAGTATATATATTTGCAAATCTTCAATGTACTTTATACAACTCTGACTCCAATCCTTGTAGATCGTTGAATGGAAAAATAATATCTATATGTGAATTTATATTAAAGTGGGATTCTTAAAATTAATCAAAGTATTAATATCAAATTAATTATAAAATAAAAAAATAATTGAATGGTTTTATAAGTTCTAGTTCCAAAAGAGACGAAACTGGACAGGATCCAAGAATTGTAATTCCTAAAATCTGTTTCTCTGTCACTATGTCAATCCAGGGCACGAACCCAATCAGTTATTTGCTATCAAAATCTTTTGGGGATATTTTTATTAACAATAATTTGCCATCTATTAATAGTTTAGAAAGTTCACTTAAATAATTGTCATGCAAACATAGGCATACATTTTGATACTGACGGAATAAAATCATTTTTTATTCTCATATTAAATAAAGGACTTGAAATACTATAAATTTGTATGGCAATTCAATAATTATTTCAGTATTGACCTGAATTGTAAGAAAAGTGAATATTTTTTATGTGTTGAGAGAATTGGACAATGCGGTAGTTTGACATTATTTTCAAACACCAAATTTAACTTGAAAATATTATAGGTTAATTTCTGAATTGTACAAATCTTTGTCACATTTTTTTAAAATAGCGGGTTGATTATTCTAGATAAATTGACTCATTATTCCAAATTAATAAAAAAAAATTTGTAAAATAAAAATTCTACATGCACATACATTATATACAAACTGATGAATGCATCTAAAAGCTTTGAATTTTTTTTTTTTTGGCAGGGAGTGAATTATAAAAACTTTCATCCGGTGTGTTTTTGTAAACTCAAAGGTTTAAAAGCTGAAACTCCATCTCAAACAAATACATCGAAGTATTGTCAGGCCATTGATACAATCGATAATAAAGTAAGTTACTTGTACAGTTTTTCTGTATTAATTTTTTTTTTATTAATTGTATTTATAATTTGGCTTGAAAATTGTTTGATAGATTTTTTTAAATTTATTATTAAATATATGTATGATTTTTAATTTGTTTCCAACTTCACATGCAATAAGTTTTATTATTGTGTTTTAGTTAATTGGATGTTGTAATATAGTGACAGATGACTTATTAGTCAGACCTAGTATTAAAATCCCTTTTATGGCTGTGTGTGCATTTCATCATAAACAATTAGAAGCTCACCAATGTTGTCCAGTTTGTGGACATTTTTGTACCCAGGTAAGAGCATTAAATTGTTTTAAATATATCATTAAACATGTTTCAGTTGAAATTAAAATTGAGTTATATAATAGTTTTTAAAAATAGTTTTTTATTGTTGGTTCATTTTAAACTTTGTGAGAGAATTTACAATTTCATAATAATAAATCAGAACAAGACACATAACTTAATTGAATAAGTATGATGAACTTGCCTGCACTGTAATTTATTATTTAAGGAATGAATCTTATTTAGAAGATATCTTTAATTTTCAGTTAATAATGAAAAATTAATTGTTACATTTTTATTTACAACTGTCAAATTCACTCCACTCACAACTTTGACACCATCCAACTCAGATAAATACAATAATGATTATTAGTAATCATTTACTAAACTAGAGATTATCTCTAGCACATATATGAATTAAAAAAAATCTAAAAAAATCAGATATATTAATTTTTAATTGAGATTTAAAGTTTATATCTGTGCTAGAGATAATATCTAGTTTAGTAAATGATTAGTAATAATCGTTATTGTATTTATCTGAGGTGGATGGTGTCAAAGTTGTGAGTGGAATGAGTTTGACAGTTGTAAATAAAAATGTAATAATTTACTGTAGATAATATACTCTTCATATAATATAAATATGTATGAGAGATAGTGACCTAGGCCAACTGATGAGTGCTGGTTCAGCATGAAATACATTTTGGGGGTCGTACGTTTTTTATTGTATCTTTATTTATATTAATTTAAAAAGAATGTGGAATTATGGAGGTTGTTTAATATATCTGTAAATTAATCTATGGTAATAATGAATTATATATAAAAAACTGCATTGTTTTTCAAAAATAAAAATAAAATACAAAGATTTTTATTGTTTTAATTGCAATTTTAATGGCTGTCGAAATACATTTATATAGTATTAGTTACATATAGATCTATTTCTATAGTTTAATGGAAGTAGAAATGTAAGTGAACATCAAAATTATTTTTTATAACACCATTTGATTAGGGGTGGGGATGAATGACTGTGTACTTTGTCTGCCATATTTGAACAGCCTTTTAAATGAGTCTAAATGCAAATAAGCCGAACTTAAGATCTTTTTTTCCTCTACATAATTAAAGATAAAAAAAATAGACCACTGCAGTATAAAGGCCTCTCCAACATTTCCTTATAGAAGAAATCGAAGATGGCAGTACTCCTAGCCTTTCCAATTGCCTGATATTAAAGTTTCGGGCAGTTTTTTGTTCTTGGTTTTATCTTTTAACTAAAATAAGTGGATATTCATTTATGATCTAGGTTGGATAATTAGCTGGAATAACTGTGAGTGCCAACTACGTAAGAAGAAAATCTTGTGGGTTTTGAAAATAAATTTCATATGGCAGATTTGATCCCCAAATTGTATTCATGGCAGGCAAATGCTGTATATCTGCATCTTGAGGCCTTTTGTATTTATGTAATTTATAAAACATTTTCTGTATGAAAACATTTTTTTTTTTAACATATAATGCTGTAGAAATGATTTTGGTGTTATTTAAAGGAAAATCTTTGATGTCTTAAAAGGGTTGATATCTATTCCACATGCTCTTGTGGACAGAAGTGTTGCTCACCAAGCTGTATTAGCCATTTAGTGAGGTTACTGGGTTTTTATTTCTTGAGTTTCAGACCAAAAAATAGTATGATAGTTCTTTGGAAGTAGATGAAAGAATATGTGAATGATATTCTTTAAATATTGTCAATTATGGCTCTCATTCTCGGAGCTTGTATAACCTTCAGGCAAAGTATCAATGGTGATCAAAGGCAGAAGGTGTAAAAAAATCCTGATTCTGGAACTAGACTGCAATAGGATAATCTTTCATTTAGCTATACTCAATTGCAAATTACTTTCAATTGAAGGAAGATTGCATAATTTTGAAGAGCTATCTAACATTGAATGTGACATAGTTGGATATTTAAAGTAGTAAAGCATCATATGATCACCATTTCCTGTGCTAACACAAGCTATTAAAACGGTAGCAAACTCCTCTTAGAGTAGTGCTATTTAGTGCAAACCTTAGTAATCAATGGATGCAAGAAGGTTTGCATAAAATTCCTACTTGCATCCATTGATTACTAAGCCTTTCACTAAGTGGGACTACTGTATGGAGAATTTGCTACTGTTTTGACAGCCTGCGTAAGCATAGGAAATGGTGATCAGGTGTTGTTTTAATGGATTTATACCATTCCTGCCCATAGTATGATGGTGACTGTGGTTTTTAAAAAAAAAAAACAAAGATACTGAAATGTAGATACTGAACTGGGTTTAGATCTATATGACTGACTATACAAATAAATGATCTTTAATTGAAAACGTGTTTTCATCATGGGCTCATAGCTTTATAGTTAAATAAATAGCATTAGATCTTAAGATCTAGTTGCAGTGCTCTTATATCCAAGGCTTTTCATTGATGAAAGCCACAAGCTAGAGACTAGTCCTGGGGATACTGTATAAGTAGTCACTAGATAGGAATTTTATTCACAAACTTTGCATCCATTTATTATTAAGGCTTACACTGGATGGAGAGTTTGCTCTTGTTGGACCTTCTTTAATTAAGTTAGAAGAAAAGATGAGACAATTGTAAGTATTGGAAGCACAAATGGAGTGGGCTTTATATAAATAGGAAGTAGAATAATACTGTGATTTGATGGTGTGTGAGATAAAATGATAAGATTAATTATTCAGTTTAATGGAAGATATCAAATACAGATAATTCAGATTTATACTTCAACAAGTTCTCATTGTGACGGAATAGAGAATTAATATATGAATGTGCAAAATATATTTAATTGTACCAAACATTTTAAAATTGTTAGAAGAGGTTTTAGTGCTAGAATTAGGAAACAATTGTAAAACGAAAGAAAGGAAAAATTTAAATTAAATAGTTTTAAAAATTATTGTCTAAAAATAAAATAGTGTGTAAAAAAAAATGTAATAATGTGATTATTTTTTTCTATCAAAGGAGCACTCAAACAAAATTTTTTATTTTTTTCTATTTTCATATCAGGTTATCAATTTTTTTAAAAGCGCAGCTACCTGAAATTCTGGATGGAGGTATTTGAGAAAACAATAAGAAAAAATAGTATGGACACAAAAAGAGTAGAAATTTATGCTAAAGATTTCTTTGAATTTTGTTTCAATGTTTCATTTGGAAGTTGTAAGTAAGATAACTAAAAAGAATAAAAGCAAATATATTGCCAACTAGTTGTGAGCTTTAATTTTGAAAGTGCATAACCTAAAATAGATCTTTGTATACTTGAATAAGTGATAGAAATTCAAAACTATTATGCTTTATCCGTTTTTAAAAATCGTGTTGTTTCATGATATACTTACATCTAGTGTATTAAAAGAATATTAAATAAAAGAGATTGCACCGCTAATTAATATTTCAACTTCACCTTGGCTAAATATTATTTAAATATTAATTGAGGGCAAGACTTGAAATAGAAACTTGTCCTGCTTATATTTTTCAGTGGGTTTCTATATTGTTATTAAAATTAAATATACAGTCTGTCTTCCAAATTATAATGCTTTAGTGTCATTTTTGAATAATATATTGGTGAATGTGATGTTTGATTCTTGGCTTTAAATTTTGTTTAATATTGAATAACATATATATATTAAAGTAATCAGCCTTTTATCAGTTTTATACAAAATTTTTACCAAAATAATTACAACTTGTCTACAAAGAACATTGGATTTCTACCAACCAAAGGAACAAGCTGGATTTAAAAGTGGTTTTAGTACAGTAGATCATATCCAGGTATTGAGAGAAGTTATAGAAAGGACAAATGAATATGAGTTGCCATTATGTTTTGGATTTGTAGATTATGAAAAGGCATTTGATTCTATAAACATTTTTTTAATGATTAAAGCATTGGATCATCAAGGTATAGATCCAGGATATTGTCATATTTTAAAGAATATTTATAAAAATGCAACAGCAATAATTAGATTACATAATGATACTGGGAAAGTCAACATTGAGAAGGGTGTAAGACAAGGTGACTCCATATCTCCAAAACTTTTTATAGCAGTGTTGCAAGAAGTATTTTGTGGATTAAAATGGGAAACTAAAGGAGTGAAAGTAAATGGAGATTATTTAAGTCATTTAGATTTTGCAGATAATATAGTTGTTTTTGCAAATAATGCTTCAGAGCTGCAGGAAATGTTGCAGGAGTTATCAGATGAAAGTAGGAAAGTAGGACTAAAGATAAATGTTAAAAAGACTAAAGTAATATTTAATCGATTTGCTCAAAATGTGAAAATAAATATTGATTATGATGAATTAGAAGAAGTTAACAGTTACAAATACCTTGGTCAGATTATTAATACAGATGGAAACACAATGGATGAAATTAATCATAGAATTAAACTTGGTTGGAGTGCTTTTGGTAGAAATAACTTGATACTAAAAGAAAATATGCCTATGTGTTTGAAAAGGAAGGTTTTTAACAAATGTGTTTTACCAGTTCTTACATATGGATCTGAGACTTGGACACTTAATAGAAGAGCAATACAGAGACTCCAGACCACTCGAAGAAGTATGGAGAGATGCATGTTGGGAGTAACAAGAAGAGATTGAAAATGCAATGTATGGGTAAGAGAACAAACAGGTGTTATTGACCTCATTGAAAAAATTAAAAGACTGAAGTGGAGTTGGGCTGGACATATTGCTAGAAAAGATGATAATAGATGGACAATTGAAATCTTAAACTGGATTCCAAGAGTTTGTAAAAGACCCAGAAAGAGACCACATGTGAAATGGATGGATGAAATAAGAAAGTGTGCAGGGGTGATGTGGAGAAGAAAAGCTAAAGATCAGAGAAGATGGATTAAACTCGGAGAGACCTTCATCCTGCAGTGGATTGATAATGGTTGATCATGATGATGATGAATAAAAAAAAATAATTATATAGCTTTATTGCTCAGAAGTTCATAAGAAGGTCAAGCCCCTGAAGTGCTATAATTGGAATCTATCCAAGTACTTTATGTTCCCGAATCTGAAACTACAATTCAGTAAGCCACATAGGACATTTATGCTGATTAATCAAATTAATAAAAAATAATTTTTATTGCCATTAGATTTTAGTGAACATTGATGGCAGAGAAAAGAATTTATAAAATAGATCAAAGTTTTTTTTTCCTTTTCTACTTATAATAAAAATATAAATTGTAACGGAATAGCGTTACATGGTATTCAAACCCAGGCGTATGGGGGTATATTCAACTATAATCAATTGACGAAATAACTGACAGGGACAAAACTTTTATAAAAGCGGTCTTGCTTTAATAATAAGCGAAGAACAGCCGTTTCTAAAAGCCGATCGCAGCTATATAAGAGTACCTGTCAGATTTATTGAAAAAAAGAGTAAAAATTGTTGTTATTTTATTATTTTGTGTGTGTGTGCTAAGAATAAATCTATAATCCGTCGTTGTAGTTTTTTTGTTATTTATTTTTGATCAATTAAAGAAGAATGATTGAAGGCAAGTTTAACTTTTATAAAATAATTTAAATTAATTAGCAATATGTTCAGAAATTCCAAGCAATCTCAGATTAATTTGTACAAACGTAATTAGTAAATGTAAAAATTAGAAATTGAAACAATAGGCAGGATATGTGCTGGTACCCGAGATAAAACAAGCAAAATTAGAAACAGAGGTGTGAGAAAGTGTACACCCTATTGTACGACTCAGATTTCTGTCCCCAGAGAAACAATACCTAAGAAAAACGTTAAATTCCAAACTAATGTCAACAATCCCAGAAATCTCGGAGTTGAGCTGACACGCGATGGACTTATCAAATAAATGGACTCACAGGTGCATGGGATTGATTGGAGGAGAAAAATTCAAGGTGTGAGGGCGTGAAGGCAAAGATCAAAAAGGCCGAACAGCGGTTTCAGGGACAGTTTGTGCTCTTCTTTTGAGAGATTATTAAGAGACTTGATTTTATTAGACGTTATGAATCTAACTGCCATGCGTTGCTGAATATAGAATTCGCGGCTTGACCGCCGGACCTCCGCGTCCAGTCCAGCTGATTGCCATCAAGATGCTCATACCACCGGAGAACCTCATATTAGGACCACGCTCGCTTGGAGACCGCGCAAATCGCCGGAATACATCATTAAAGAATAATCTTCGCTCAGGATCCCATTACAGTCGTTCTACATTTCACAGGTAGCTATCGTAAAATTTGTTATATTCAATTGTGCACTTAAAGAAATAACTTTTATATCCAGAATTATTAGAAAGACATTAATCTAAAACAGTATAATTAATATTAACCATTTATGAACAGTTCGAGAATTTTTTTACCTAATAAATTTGCCGACTGATCAACAGTCTGAAATAATATGTGCAAAGTAATTTGAAGTTTACCGTTAATTGTCTCGGCTTGCCGATCACATACCTGCGTTAATCATTATTAAACATATTAAATAAATATTTATGTAGCTAATTTTTTTGTTATTTAATTGCTTGGAATTTCAACATAAATTTATATATATCGGAATGAATGCTTTAGCGTAAATTTGTTTGTATGGAAATGAATGTAGTTGATATTTTGGGGGTGGGATTTTATTGATTTTATGCTTATGTCGTGATGTTTTTTTTGACTAAAGTTAAGTTGGATTAATTTGTTCTGTGGGATGTAGGGCGGGCCTTTCTATGATTATAATAACGGAGGTAGTGTGAAGGGTAATTGTGGCTGTGTTCGTTTCATGTTTCCGACTGGAGCGAGGCACGGGCATGTTTTGTGATATAATTGAGTGGGCTTATGCACATACGTGGCGGACTCTTCTAAAAGTTCTCCTGGCGCCTATTACTGGGATTCGATTCGAATCCATGTATAAAATAAATAAAGCGTACGTGTATAGGTGTTAGAAATTATCGTCACAGAACATCATGTAATCCCCGGACGGAAGACACAGCGGGTGCCAACAAAAAAAGGAATCGTCAAGCAAGGAGTAGCGAAGGTAGTGGTGGTTACCACGGTCGCGGGTGGTTACAAAATAAATGATTATATTAAATCTTTTGCAATCATCTTTGTGTCATTAAAATCTGCATTTAAATGAATATCAACTTTATTAGCCCTGAAACTACATATAATATTGTAAAAATTTAAATTATATAAAAATGTAATAATATTTTTTTTATGTTTTATTTTGTGTTTAGTATATGTATATGCAGATAGAATAGCTGCTAGATTGTACCCACGAATGCTAATATGCTTTTATGTATTTATTATTAGATATATATATATATTGTAAGAAATTACTATAAAGCTGACTATAATTTAAAAAGGTTGAACCATTGAAATTATATGAAATTAAGAGTTTTAGTAAATATAAATAAAGAAGTAGAAGTGCATACGATTAAACGATTGTATTATATAACTTATTAATTTTGTGAATGTAAATAAACAAGAATATAATATTTTAAAAGAATTATGTATACAATAATTACAATTATTAAATTGAAATTACATATATATTTTGTGACGTGAACAAGAAAATTAAGTGATTATATTCATGGAAACAACCATAGATAACTCTACTTTTGATATTGCTAGGAAACCATGTATTACTAATTGATAGTCCTAAGGCTAAACAGATTTTCTCTACTAACCTATGATAGCTCTTTTGTTCTAAGTTTAATTTGAAGAAAAAGATTTTACATATATATATATTTGTATATATACTATATTATTATATAAAGAGCATATTATATATAGAAGAGATGATAATAGATGAACAGATGAAATTTTAAATGGGAGTCTCAGAGATTGTAAAAGACCCAGAAAGAGACCATATGTGAGATGGATGGATGAAATAAGGATGTATGTTGGGATTATGTGGAGAAGAGAAGTTAGAAATTGTAGATGACTTGAACTTGGAGAAACCTTCATCCTACAGTGAATTGATAATGATTGAAAATGATAATACACACTATGCCAAATAATTTAAATAAAATATTTTTTTATCTTTAATAGGATAAATATTACTTTTTAAATCTAAAACTTTCAAACCATTCTAACTGACTAAGAACAAAAAGTGAAAAGTGAGAATTTGTAAATTATTCCGAAAGATCTCTTTTATCTATGTGTATATACACAGTGTGATTCAGTTAAAACATGACTGGTTTTTTGCCTGTAGTACCATTTATGAAAGAATGCATTTGTTATATAGTGGTATAATTTAACTATTCATAAAAATTTTCAGGCACTACCATGTATGTTTTAAACACAAGTTATGACATGAGATGTGACTTTTGTAGTGATGGAACAATGCTGTAAAATTAAATTTTGTTTTAAATTGGGAAAAACTGATATCGAAACATTTAAACGATTCAAACTATTTATGGCAGTGAAACTATGAGTGGCAGAATATTTTCAAATGGTATGCAAGATTTCATGATGGCTGAGAGAGCATTGAAGGTGATCTACAAAGCTATAAACATACTATTGTATTTTGTATCAGTAGTTCATGATCTAGACATGCTAGCACTTTAAAACTTTTCTGGTAAATAGTTAAACTATGTCAATATATAATACATGCATTTGGTGCTGCAGACAATCATCTTTTATCTGGGACACACTGTTATATATAATTATGACAATTAAATTATGAAATATGATTTGCTTCTTGTATAAATGCTAAATTGTTTTCCTCTTTGCAATACTAAATTTAAATAGTTAAGTTTTCTGGGTTTATTGCTTGTAGATCCATGGTATGTTGTCAGTTATTTTTTATATTTCAAATATTGTTTTTTTTTATTTTTTTTATGTATTAATAAGATTTTATTTATTTCACCAATTCATTTGGGATTTACTTTTCCTCTCTAACTAAAAATTATGGCTGGAAAAAAAATCTGAGTTTATTTGAAAAGTATTTTATCTAAAGAAAAAAAAATCTTTCTCTCATTTTTGGCATAAAATCTTTGGTTTTATTTTTCAGGCTTGTGCATATTTAATTAAGACAGTGTTGAATCTGTTGACAATTCAAGTTTTTACTTGTCTATTTGATTATGATATATATTTTAAAATTGCTAGTTTTTTTTTTTAATGGGCGATGTGTAAGGAACAAAATATTTTAAGTTGAGAGAATATTTAACTTGATTAACTGAGTCTCTGGGTATATAGTTTATGCATAGAAATTTTTGATTTCTTATTTATTTTATATAATATAACATAAATTTTGCTTTTTGTATTTTATTTGCCTATTATCATTTCATTTGGATTAATATTGTAGGCCTTAACAGTATTTTTTTTTTTTTTGGAATAAAACATTTATTTGATCCATTTAATTCTATTTATCATATTAGCTTCAAACTAAACTGTAGTGTATGAGGATATCTGTATGAGGGTATATCCTCTATCAATCTATATGACTTCAGTTATAAATTATATCTCCCCAAAATATAAGTAAACCAAAAAAATGTTAAATAATAAAAACATTGACATTCAAAAATATATTTCGTGAATCTCTGCAAGGCAATAGGCATTTTTTCCCCTTGCTATATGTAATGTTTTCAAATGTCAAACAGAAATTTACTTTACATTTTGTTAAAATAAAATTTATTATGGTAATTATAAGGATGTATAAATAAACAAACAAAAAAAAATCCTTAAAATTTATAAATTTAAAGAATTTTACGATACAGCAGCATTTAAATTTTTGTTTTGGAGTATCGCACATTTTAACATTTAATAAACGAAACATTAAATTTTGCAGTACAGCAGTAGCCATTTCTCTGTTTCAGAACATCATATGTGATTATTTTTATTAATAATGTTTCTTTAGCTTTTGTTGAAACATCCACAAAGTTGATATGGATTTAAAATAACAAAACAACTAAAAATTTCTTATATTTCTATCGCAACAAAAAAAAGGGTCATTGAAAGCTATCACTCAGTCTATATTTAATTGTGACGAAAGTAGGAATTTCACCATTCATTTTGTTATAAAAAAATGAGGATATGATATAGTAAGTTTTTTACTTTTATTTTTGAGTGAATGTGTATAAGTATGTACACACACATAGCATCTATATGCAAATGCAAATATTAACAATTTTAATTGCATACAAATGGTTTTTATCAGAGAAAATGGGTTTGCATTGATATACAAAAGGATAAACATATTTGCAAATTTATTTATAAATCGTTCTTTAGAATTTGCTTGCAATTTGTTCTAGTAAAATATTTGAAATTTATTTTTTCTATAAGTATTTATATATGAATGGATCTCTTCAGTTATTAATAAGTCCATTATTATTATTACATAATTTTCTTTATAGGCTGTTCTCTTGCAGTTCAATAAACAATATGTTATCATCATCATCATAATTATCAACTATTATCAGTTCACTGCAGAATGAAGGTCTCTCCAAGTTTAATCCATCTTATCCGATCTTTAGCTTCTCTTCTCCACATCACCCCTACACACTTTCTTATTTCATCCATCCATCTCACATGTGGTCTCTTTCTGGGTCTTTTACAATCTCTTGGAATCCAGTTTAAAATTTCAATTGTCCATCTATTATCATCTCTTCTAGCAATATGTCCAGCCCAACTCCACTTCAATCTTTTAATTTTTTCAATGAGGTCAGTAACACCTGTTTGTTCCCTTACCCATACATTGCGTTTTCGATCTCTTCTTGTTACTCCCAACATACATCTCTCCATACTTCTTTGAGTGGTCTGAAGTCTCTGTATTGCTCTTCTATTAAGTGTCCAAGTCTCAGATCCATAAGTAAGAACTGGTAAAACACATTTGTTAAAAACCTTCCTTTTCAAACACATAGACATATTTCCTTTTAGTATCAAGTTATTTCTACCAAAAGCTCTCCAACCAAGTTTAATTCTATGATTAATTTCCTCCATTATGTTTCCATCTGTATTAATAATCTGACCAAGGTATTTGGAACTGTTAACATAATCAATCTTTATTTTCATATTTTGAGCAAATCAATTAAACATTACTTTAGTCTTTTTAACATTTATCTTTAGTCCTACTTTCCTACTTTCATCTGATAATTCCTGCAACATATCCTGCAGCTCTGAAGCATTATTTGCAAAAACAACTACATCATCTGCGAAATCTAAATGACTTAAATAATCTCCATTTACTTTCACTTCTTTAGTTTCCCATTTTAATCCACAAAATACTTCTTGCAGCACTGCTGTAAAAAGTTTTGGAGATATGGAGTCACCTTGTCTTATACCTTTCTCAATGTTGACTTTCCCAGTCTCATTATGTAATCTAATTGTTGCTGTTGCATTTTTATAAATATTCTTTAAAATATGACAATATCCTGGATCTATACCTTGATGATCCAATGCTTTAATCACTGAAGAAATGTTTATAGAATCAAATGCCTTTTCATAATCTACAAATCCAAAACATAATGACAACTCATATTCATTTGTCCTTTCTATAACTTCTCTCAACAAATGTGATCTATTGTACTAAAACCACTTTTAAATCCAGCTTCTTCTCTTGGTTGGTGGAAATCCAATATTCTCTGTAGACAAGTTGTAATTATCTTGGTAAAAATTTTATATAAAACTGATAAAAGGCTGATAGGTCTGTAATTTCTAATATCTTCTTTATCACCTTTTTTAAATATTAATATTATTACTGCATTCTTCCAATCATCCGGTACATCTTTATCATTTAGACATTTGGTATATAACTTTGCTAAAAAATTTTCTATTTCTTCACCTGCTTCTTTTAATATATCAATTATAATTCCATCATTACCTAGAGCCTTTCCTTTCTTCATACATTTAATTGCATGTCTCACTTCTTCATTTAAAATTCTGGGCAATTCGGAAGATGTAATAGATATAGGAGGTACTTGTTCTTTATTACTATATAATTCTTGATAAAAATCTTCTACCAATTTCATGATGTCATCTCTCTTTTTAGTAATAATTCCATCTTTTTTTCTTATTGCAGATATAAATTTCCTACCAATACCAAAATGTTGTTTTACATTCTTAAGACTTTTATTTTCTTCTACAGCTTTCCTTGCTAGTTCACAGTTATACTTTCTTATATCATTTTCAATTCTTTTCCGCACCATTTTACAAAATTCGAAATATTCAATTCTTTTTAATGCATCATTTTTGTATATCTTCATATTCCTTCTTTTCTTCATAAATTTTCTAGTCTCAGTAGAAATTTTATTGGTCAATTGCTGCTTTTTTCTACCAGCTATCTTTGTTGCAGTTTTTAAAAGTGTATCAGTTATTTTCATATTAATTTCATTCAAATTTGAATCCTGTTCAAAATCTACTAATACTTGAAACCGATTTTTAAGTTCTAATTTAAATTCATTAGAATGTTTCTGAAGATTAGGAATATCAACTGTAAATATTGTTTTTCTTAATAATTTTTGTCTCTCTAGTTTTACATTAATGCATATCTTACACCTTACTAATCGATGATCATTTCCTATGTTAAATTTATTAAGAACATTACAATCTTGAAATATGTACTTCCTGTTAGTCAAAATATAATCCAATTCTGCTGTACCTTCATTTGGATGCTTCCATGTCCATTTCCTTTTAACATTTTTCTCAAAAAAAGAATTCATAATATAAAGTTTTTCTTTTTCTGCAAACTCCACAAGTCTATGCCCTCTCTCATTTCTATTACCATAACCAAAATTACCTACAGTACTTTCATCTTTCATTTGTTTACCAATTCTAGCATTAAAGTCTCCCATAACAATTTTAAAATGTTGTTTACTCTGATCAAAAGCCTTTTGTACATCCATATAAAAATCTTCTACTACTTCATCACTATGAGAACTTGTTGGGGCATAAACCTGAATTATCTGCATTTGGTATCTGCTATTAAGTTGTATAACTAATCTTGCCACTCTGTCCGATACACCATCAATCTCCACAATATTGTTCTTTCACTTTTTATTTATAATGAATCCTACTCCACTTGTATTTTCAATATTTGTGCCTTTATAATAGAGTATATGTCCACTTTTTAAATCAATTGTCTCTTCACCTTTTCTTCTAACTTCACAAAGTCCAATAATGTCCCATTTAATATAAGAAAGTTCTTCTTCTAATTCTTGTAATCTTCCTTCACTTGAAAGTGATCTGCAGTTGTAAGTACCTAAATAAAAAGTCGTCATCAAATGGCAGCCTGGGTCCGCAATCAGGGGATTCTTAACACCCTCCGCCTTCGGCCATCAACCGCTGCCTTGGTTGGTGACTTTACTGTATTTAAAGCTTATCAACAAAATGTGAGCTATTATATACTGTGTATGATGTATGCAAGGGGGATCAGAACAGAATATAGTGGATATTGCTGTTCCATCATATATTGAAAGATGATATTTAAAAGTTACATTATTATCATTCTGAATGAAAACTCATACTCTTTCACAATGAATAATAAATATATTTTATATTTGATTTTTAGTAAAATTTGAAATCTATATCTGAGATTAAATAGAAAACTAATAGTTTGTAAGCTAGTGAAGAGTGTTTAATAATCATTTAGGTATTTATTGGATTGGTGTTATAAAATAAGAGTTAGTTAAAACTATCATGCTTGTTAATTGTATTTAATATGTCGTATTATTTATACTGTAAAAAAAAATTCTTTAAAATTAGTTCTTATACCTCTATCATCCTTTTTTAAAATATCTTAATGTTACATGTTTTGTGTTTATTGCTTTGTTTTTTAATATATATATTTCTAACAGGGAAAATTTTTTCATTGCCGCAAAAATGGTACTACGCTTGCCCATACTTTTCATAAAGAGTGCAGAGTTTTATGCGAAGGAGAATATCTATGTCCACATTGTGGGGAAATAACATTAGATCAACAAATTATATTACAGTTAAATTCCTCGAGAACACTTAATTTTCATTTACGACAAGAATCGATAAAACATGAGTGAGTATTTATATTTTTAGATTTATATATAAACACACACATCCTGAGCTATTGATGAAATCATAGGTAAAATATTGGAAGATTAAGGAAAAAAATTCCTGTTGATTTTATATTATTACACTGATTACAAAGTATTAATATCATTATGATTGGTTTTGGAAAAATGGTACGATGAATGGATTCATGAAAAATGTAACTAAATGGTCATAGAATAATATTAATAAGTTTAGGAGTACAGCATAATGATAACTGCAGTACTTTCTTGTATATAATATCTATAACTATGAATAATAAACGTGGGTTAATTTGTGCTATAGATAGGCTTAATTTAAAGATACAAATTAAATAAATACAAAAGTTACCAGTTTTATTTGAAAAGTAATAACAAAAACATGTTAAATTATATATTGAAATGTTAATTTTATTTTTTTTCCTTTAAAGAACAAAATTAAATGCTACCTTGTTTCTTTTTAATTTTGATCAATTCATGCTTAGAACGTAAACTTATTTATATATCTATGTTAAAATTTGTCTTATTGTATTCGAGTTTGAAAACAAACTTTGAAAATGGCTTATTTTTTTTTTACAACTCTGCACAGGCAGTCTTCTACTAAACTTAATATTGATTATGAACATTTGATAGTATTTTTCAGTATTTAAGAATTTTGCTTTTATAAATTAATGATGGAATCTATTTTTTTATTGTTATATAACCAGCAAAATTATATGATCTCTTAATGTTTCATACCCTTGGTTATTTATTTGTCTTTTAAAATTAGAAATTTGATGAAATTCAATGAGGTTTGTTTCATTTTGATTATTTGTTTTTGTTTTAATTTTTATATACAGTATATACTTGCTTTTTGAATTTTTACTTTTTTCCAAGTATTTCTTGTTTTCACATAAACATTTTTTACCTCCAAATAAGTCCTAATTGTAAGTTCAGATACAGCATTGTATTTAAAAATGGGCAATATCTCCATATTAATCACTTTTGATAACTTCCTGTTTCTTAAAATATTCTAATTCTTTTTCGCATTGGAAAAAAAAAAAGGGGGCCAATATCTCCATTTTAATCACTTTTGATAACTTCCTGCTTCTTAAAATACACCTGGGTCTCTTTTTATGCGGACTTATTTAACATGATTTTGAAGTTACGCGATTCGTGTTTTACCGGAAGTCGAACTCTGATAATGCGCTATTACTTTAAATAATAAATTTCGCGCACTTACGTTATATTGAAAGTAATAGCACATTATTGGAATTCGACTTTCATCTTAGTAATTTCAATATTTTCAGTGCTTTATAATAGTAAGATTTTATGCAATAATGAAATTAAAATCATGATTTCCACATTTTATGTATACACACATTAAATTTTACAAGATTATAATGTAAATTTGTTCAAACATTGTGCGTGTTAATTTTGCATTTTAAATCACATTCTGTTTTTGCTTTTTAAAAAAGAACGTAATCAATTATTAATCATTTAGTGTCCACAAGTTTATTTTTAAAAGATCAGTAATAGCAGTGGGCACAAATAAATTTGACAATTAAAAATTAAAATCTGATTTTTAATTGTAATTAACAATTTAAAAATTACTTGGCGACTTGAAATTAATGTGATGTGAAATTTGATTTTTAAATGGAATTGAAAATTAAAGATAAAAATAAGAATTTAATTTTTAGTTGTTAGTTTCATAAACAATTAATAAAATCATCGTCTCAAAGATTAATTACTAATTACGTTGTCACCAGAAAACCATTGACACAACATGAGTGTGAAGTTGGCGCTAGTTATATTTCCTCAGTTTGCAAACGAATGTGTTTTTGGCAAATAGCTATAATAATTAAAACGTGTATAAAAAAATTAAATTATGCATAAAAATATATTATTTTGAATAAAATTAAATATTATAGTTAAAAAAAAGTTTGTCTTGTATCAATTTTTTTCAAATTTGAAATTTTTTATTAGTCATATTTTATTTCCTTATTTTTTTTTTGCGCGAATTTTAAAGTAATTTTACGTTGGTGCTTTGCTTTTACGCGAATTTTGAAAAATCACAGACCGCATCCTCCCCTTTTCAATGTAAATTATGTCTATTTTTGCGCGATTTCGTTTGCCGCGTGTTTTCTGAGGAACCTATCTATTGCGTAAAACGAGACCCAGGTGTATTCTAATTCTTTTTCGCATTGTTTTATCCTTATTTAAAAACTTAAAAAATCCACTTCTGTGCATTTGAATACACTTCTATTTTATTAATAGCTTTGACTGATTCACAGCCTTCAATATATTTTTTTCTAAATTTGCTGAAATTAATTGATTTTTTTTTCATTTTTGTTTAAATATATGCTTGAAGACTGAGTATTAGTTAAAACTGTTCATTTGTGAAGTAAAATAAAACATTAGTAAAAGTACTGTTAAATGCATAGAAGTGGATATTTGAAAATTTAAAAAAAATTTTTTAATTTCAAATAGCTTTTCATTTTTTAAGTTTAGATGATATGTTGGTAACAAATCTGCAATTATGGAAAATATGCATGAATATGTAATATCTGTTATATATATAATAGTGAGGAATTTAATTAAAACCTTCTAACTATAACTAATAAATCTTTTCCCACATGCTTAAAATTAATGTATAATCAAAAATTCAAAAGTAATAAATAGACAAGCAAATTAGAGATTCCCACTCTTTTGCTACCAATTTGATAAAAATTGTTTTGAATTTTTAGAATTGTACTAGATGTAAATAATTGCAATAGCCGATGCTCTTCATCTGAATATCTGACAGTGGATCTAGGGTTTATTAACTGCCTTATTGGCCTACTATTATTTATATATGCCTTGGATAAATAATTATAAATATCTCGTATCTTCGTAATAATTTTACGTGTATATTCTAATTTATGGCAGTTATTATACTCGTATATTATTTGATTAAATAGCTAATTGTTTATTAATATTATTAAAATGTTTGTTTTGAATTTGATTGTTATAACACTAGGCCAAGACTAGATAACACTGTATTTTAATACTGAAATTGGCTATTGTAAATTTTAAATCACACATTTATTTTTGAACTTATTTACATAAAAAAAAAATATTTTATGAAGTTTTAGTTTATGGAATTTATGTTTGCAATTGGGGAAGGGGATTGAAATTGATAATTGTGATAATGAATAGTCATATCTTTAAATATAAGTAATTGAAATGAAAGTAACTACATCTCCCATTGACTTATATAAAACATCAACAATTAAAAAAAGATAAAATGGTACCAATCTATTTTTTTTTAGCTCTGTTGTTATATAAATTCAGTTTTTTGATGTAGTTTTAAAGTACAGAGTGAATTTTATCTATTTTTGTTTATGTTCAGGTTATTTAGTCTGCATATAAATTAAAATAATAAACAAAATTCATCCTAAATAATGTATTTAGGTTGCGCATAAATTAAAATAATAGATAAAATTTATTCTATAGTTTAAAACTACATAAAAAAAACTAAGCTTAGTCAAGCATTGGTGGTTGACAGGTCAGCGACAGCTGCTTTATAAGCATTTGTCCCGGGATAGCGGGTTCGCTTCTTGGCTGATGCTA
Organism: Epiperipatus broadwayi; assembly: GCA_028023455.1. Classification (NCBI taxonomy): domain Eukaryota; kingdom Metazoa; phylum Onychophora; class Udeonychophora; order Euonychophora; family Peripatidae; genus Epiperipatus; species Epiperipatus broadwayi. The sequence goes on from JAQFVV010000205.1 coordinate 1,422,902, forward strand.
TGACACATGAGAAAAAAAACTAAGCTTATATAACAACAGAGCTTAAAAATAGATTGGTATTGTTCTCTCTTTTCATAGTTGTTGATTTTTTTTATAACACAATGGGAGGTACACTCTCTTGTTTTTTTATTTAAAATTATGATATTTATTATTACATTTATTAAACTAATTTTTCATTTGATGCTTAGAGATTGTTAAAATTAAGATTCAATCTTGATTTTTTAAATCTTTCAATGGTGATTTTAGATTATTTAGTCTGCAATTAAATTAAAATAATAAACGAAATTCACCCTTAAAACTTTATCCAAAATCTAAACTTATATAACAACAGAACTAAAAGATAGTTGATATCATTCTCTTTTTTTGCAGTTATTGACATTTTACATAATTTAGTAGGAGGTGTTATTACTTCCATTTCAGTTACTGAAATTAATAATTATAATTTTTTAAAAAATTCAGATTTGTTTTTTAGGATGCTGATTTGAGTGAATTGAAAAGTACTTATTTTTTTGATGAATAAACTTGTAATATTATAGAAATGAATATTGAGTAATAATATATTTTTGATTTTATCAAAGAACCATAAAAATTAATTAATTGTTATCACAAGGGGGGGGGGGGGGCTAAAAGTAAAACTTAAAATAAAGCGCCTAAAAAATGATTAATAAGGAATTTTTATTTTTCACAGCATTTTCTCAAATACTGTTAAAAGTTATTGAATTGTTGGAAGTTGTCGATTATGACTTTAAAAGCAGCAAACAAAAAACTATCCTTTTGTTACGAGTAATTAGAAGATTATCCATTAGTATTATTTTTTGAAAGTTTGAGTACTGTATGAAGGGAAAAGAAAATTTCTGTATAATTCTATTTATAAGTGAAATGATGACATTGAATAGAATTTGAAAATATTATGGGTATCAAGTAATCAGTGGAAGTATGTTAAAAAAAAAAATCCAAGTACAGTATTTATTTATAAAAATAAAAATATTAATGAAACAAATCTTAAAGATCAGTGACTGCCATAGTATCTATAAAAAAGACCGATGTGTTGTTAAAATGATGAAGAGATACAATGAAGAGCAGAAATAAGAATTAACCTTTGATCAATTGAATTAGGTAGATTGGTTGCATTCTCCATTTAGTGGAAGGTCAAGTTTGATAGGTCAAGTTTGATTTTATATAATGTCAGAAGTTATGAGATAGTTTTAGTTTATAATAAAAAGTCCACTTTTTGGAATATAGTACGAGACATAAAGGAAATGTGATACCAAAAATTAAAATTTATGAGGTTTGATATATTTTTTCAAATAAAGATAAGAAAACCAACCACTTTTTTAGAGAGAAATATTACTCCTTTACAGTATTTTAATATTATATATGTATTTAAGATATTTGGCATCTGTATGAGATGAATAGATATCAGAATCTAGCTATCTTCGTTTATCACTATTTTTTGTTTTACACGAATTGTGAGGTATAACTATTTTGATTCTTTAAAAAAATACTTTTGGTTGTTTAATATTAAATACTAATTCACTTTTTTTTTTCGGTTGCATTAAAAACTTGGAGAATATTCTTCAGATCATCCTTTGAATTGGTAAAAAGGCAAACTATAAATCAAGAAATCACTGCAAAGTAAATATTTCACCATCACGGTTATATTTGGTGCCTGCATCATGAAGCTACCTAGTGATCTAAAACCAGTGACATAACCTGATAAAAGTTGAATCTAATACACATTCTGCGTTTAATTTCTGTAATTGTTGTGAAATATTATTATTCATTGCACTCAAAATGCATTCAAAGGTGTTATCAAATAAGCTGCTTCGCCATCCTAGAATAAATAGTTACAAGATTACTGTGGTTCAGAGAATTGAGAAACACTACAGAAAAACATTTATATACTGCTTTTATCAATTACATTTAGTTAATGGAAAAAGTTTCTGTCTATGTTTGAAATTAGCTATATGTCTTCACATGTTTAGTCATACTATGCAATTGCAAGATGATTGTATGTTATATTAAAAAGCTCTATGTCTGAGACATTTCAAATTAAACCAGGAGTTCTTATTTCAAGTAATTTTTTTCTCATACATGTTCTTGCAATATAAAACGAATAAACTTCAATGGACATTACTAATTTCAACCACAGCCATAAAGTTTTTCAGATAACCAAGTAATGTCGATAAAAGTGATATATAAATCACACCCTTAACACAAGCTATTAAATAAAATACTCTTATTCCTGTGAATAATAATAAACTTTTTAAGATCAGGTGGCCCATTTTGGTAATTTATTATATTCCAATAAAAAAAAAAAAATTCAAATTGTTTAGAAGCTAATGCATTACTATCAAAGTTTTTAGAGATCATATCAGAACCAGAACTGTCTATTTTATGATTATAAAAAGTCTTTTAACTTTATTAAACTAAATAATTGCCCAAGATATATTATTAATTACAGGTATATGAAATCCTTCTACTCATATTATCATCATTATCATATAAAGAGACCCCTCTTGATTTAATAGTAGTATTATTATTTTTTCTTTGGTTCATGTGTTATCTAATTGTATCAAAATCAAAATAAAAAAAATTAAAAAAAAACCCATGATCACCAGCATGTCTGCATTTCCTTTGCATTCACCAATCATTTTTATGTTTTTTTTTGTCAGTTGCAGAACTGTTTTTGAACTTTTATATTGCTTTTGAAATTCTATATTCATTTTATTATTCAGCCCACTGCCTTTAAATCGTTATCAGAGAAACAGCAAAAATTTATTTCATTTAGTGGTTTCAAGAATAAGTTTGTATCTGCAGCACAACCTATTAAAAGAAATATCTCATCCTTCTGTATGTTTATTCACTGTCGAAACTCATAAATAGCAATTGCTTTTTCAGACTGAGTAACAGTTTTTTTACCAATATGTTTTGTCTAGGTCTATTACAGTTTAAGCATTTTAATGTTGGAGCATAATCTACAAACTATTCAACAGTTTGTCTCTAGCTGTTAATCCTTTTGTGCGTTTTGACTTATTAAAATTACATCCCTTAAGAAGCTATTGTTTGAATATAGATACATCCCAAGATCATTTCTAGTGATTTTGAGATTGTTGATTGTTATTGATATTGGGATTATCTAAGTGTTGATTTGTTTTAGTGATATATATATATATGTATGTATGTATCACTGATGCCATAAATTCTAATCTTTTACATTGCATTTCATTTGATGTATACAGTTTGGAAAATATTACTATCCAGAAGAAATTGTGATAAGAGTCTAAAATTTTTATGATTGCCAGACTTTATTTTACTGAATGCCCACTCATTATTAAAAAGAAAAGGAACAAAGATAGTATAGTAAATAAATTAGTAAATACCGTATATCACATGATCACTATTCTTTATGCTTACACAAACTGTTTACACGCAGGCAAAACTTTCTATATAGTAGCACAATTCAACACAAGTCAATGGATGCAGGAGGATCTGTGCATAAAATCCCTATCTAGTACCTACTTGTTTAATATCACCAGACTAGTTTCTAGCTTGTGGCTTTCAAGGAGAGTTTTGCCTGTGTGTAAATATATTTAAAAAAAAACAACAATAAATATATATACATTAATAAAACTATTTGACATGAGTCTCATTTTTTATTATTTTAGTCCAATGTATGGCTCAATTCATGATGACTATCGCTGTATTGCTGATATTTTTTGAAAAAAAGTATAGTTGATTTTAAAAAGATTTGAATCTATTTGTTAAATCTTACAGGATCTTACTTAATTTCATTAAATTAGTAAATGTTTATTTATTTGATTACTATGATGTAATAAAGTGTGCCACTTTCTTTTGCATTTTTCAAAACTATTTTTATTTTATCTTTTAACGGTTTCACCTGACTTATAGCTTTAATCAGAAGTTATAAATATTTTACATTTCTGCCACTATAACTCCAATATATTTTAACTTCATATATATATTTAAAATGCTTTCACTTGTAAATAAACACATTTTTCAACATTCAAAATAAACTTTAAACTTTAATTCTTATTTATTATTATTTTTTTTTATATATATGTTAAGGTTTGAATTTGTTTTATATCTTGGAAAATATATTTATTTATTTACTATTGTAAGCATTTGAAATTTATGTTGGGTCATGACAATTTGCACTGTTTGTATTTTTTTTTTTTACAAAAATTACAAAATAAGATGGCCGAACGAGATCGCCACTAGGTATATAACCTAGAGTTTTATCAGGTTTTTCTTTTGCGGATGACGTCTTTGTGTGTAGAAAGAAGGGAAGATACGGAAGTTATGCTGAGGACATGCGCAAGGGTGGGTAAAGAGATGGGGATTAAATTTAGTGAAGAAAAATCAAATATAATGATGGTTAATACTTGGGAAAGAGAAGACCAAGAATTTTTATTGGGGGATATAAAGTTAAACCACTAAACATCACATGATCACCATTTCTTATGCTAGCACATAACTGTTATTAAAACAGGAAAAACTCTCCATACAGTAGTGCCACTCAGTGCCAACTAGAGTAATCAATGGATGCCAGAAGGCTTGTGCATAAAATCCCCATCTAGTGCCTACTCAAACAATATCCCCAGACTAGTTTCTGACTTGTAACCTTTGTCAGTGAGGAGCTTTGGATCTGAGAGCACTGCACCCAGATCCAAAGCTCCTCACTGATGAATGTTACAAGCCAGAAACTAGTCTGGGGATATTGGATGAGTAGGCACTAGATGGGGATTTTATGCACAAGCCTTCTGGCATCCATTGATTACTCTGGTTGGCACTGAGTGGCCCTACTGTATGGAGAGTTTTGCCAGGATATAAAGTTATGTGTGGTGAATAGGTATAGTTATTTGGGACTCATCGTAAGTAATTGAAAAAATTGCTTGGATGAATGGGAGAAAAAATTGATAAATGAAGCAAAGAAAAGAAAGGGATTGATAAAGAAATTAACAGTGTTTTCATATAATAAATATGATGTAGCTAGAATAGTATGGAAGGGAGTGGCAGTAGCAGGGTTAACATATGGCAATGAAGCGTTATGTGTTAGTAAAGGGATATTAGATTACTTAGAAAAAGTACAAAGGGAAATAGGAAGACATGCATTAGATGCATATGTGTGGACAGCAAAGGGAGCAATTCAAGGAGAAATGGAATGGTCAAGTTTTTATATGAGAAATGCAAAAAGCAAAATGAAAATGTTTGGTAGATTACAGTTTATAATAAAAGAATAGCCAAAATAGTATTTAATTGGGTTATGAGTAAAGGGTAGGCATCAAGATGCGTGAGAAAGATAATGCGGTATGCAGAAGATTTCGATGAAGAATTTCTATCGGCATGCTTGTACAAAAGGTAGTATGATTGTGTTAGCAGGATTGTTGAAGGTTATAGTAGTAAAGAATGGGATACAAGAATAGATGCATTAATAAAGAAAAGGGAGTTGGAGAGATGGAGAACTAGTATGGAGAGTAAATAGTTTAAATATATTGTACCATCTAAAAATAGATGGTCCAAATATTGTACCGCGGTCCTACCGCGGTCCAAATATATTGGCATTTGAGAATACTTAAAAGCTAAAAAAAAGGTAAAATTTAAAGATCGCGTAAGAGTCTCAATTTGCTTAGTATAATTTATTTTTTTAAACGTACAATGAGAGTTGATTTTTTTTTTTTTTGTTTCAAGTTATTATCTGTAATTTAATTAAAGTCTAGATTGGAAAGAATAAAAGGACATACAGATTACTAATCCAGATAATGAAAAAGTCCAAACTTCAAAGATTATGATTTAGGATATTAATTAAAGATGGTGGAAAGAATTTGTTAAAAAAACATCAACTTTGTAATAGAAAAAGAAGATAAATCTATAAGATTGTAAACCTAAGCGTCATGATAATAATAACATGCGCAGAAGTTTCAAAATTGGGTCTAGGTATAAAAAGAAGACAACTTTGATCTAGGTCTTTCATATATCTTCTAGTTATGTGTTTTTAGAGTTGGAGGTTTTCATGAGAGTGACCTGTTGCAGTGAGATGCGTCTGCACAGGAAGTTGTCACACAAGAATGGAAATGAAGCCTTATGAACACCCGTCTTTCGTAACGAAGAGGTCATTGCAACCGAGTTTCTTGCTCCAGCTATGGAATGTACCAAGAATGTGAAGATGCCTGCAGGAGAGATCAATTAAATTTCCAAGGAGCACAGGATCCCAAAGGAAGACAAGTATATTACAAAAACTGATATAAGCTAACCGATAAGTTAAGATTACTTACTCCCAATTTGTGAGTTTAATTGTTGACCAATGTGAACCAGGAATGATAATACCGATAGTGATTGATTTTCAGTGTTTCAATGAAATAGCTAGAAGAATTTAAATGTAACAAGATTTTTTTCATCTGATTAATAGTATGGATTAGTGTATGTTTTTTTTCCAATTTTTTCTTTAGTAATTCTTGTATAAATATTTTAAATAGATTTTAATAAAATGTTTAGTATTAATTTAGCATTCTCTTTGTACGTTCTTAATTTGAATAGTAGATGCTGTTAATGTTAGTTTATTAATATTTAATTGAAGAAATTACCTTTGCCATAATATTTAATAGTTTAGCCCTGGAAAAGATTCATAGATATCTTTAAAATGACAATAAATCTAGACCCTGATCTTCATAATAAATTTCCTTTTAAATTACGATATGTGATGCAATGTGATGGGTCAGCGATTTCTTGTAGAATTCTGGCGCCCTTATTAAAATAAATAAAAACCTGATTCTGCCGGCAATGTAAGTCAAAATAATTAGTAGGCCAGTTAATCAGGAAATATAACTATGTTTTTGGAAATAGGAACAAGATATTTTCCTTCTCCATAGCTTGATTAACTTTCACTTTATAGTGTGTAAAAGATGGCTTACCAGAACGTAAAAAACGTTACAATATATAGAAGTTAAACAGAACATTGGATGCGAGTTAATTTATGATAATAGCAAGGAAAGTAGTTTATTGTTTAAGGCTCGAATGGGATCTTTAGCAACAAGGGAATATACACGTAAATGGAATATTATGGGTGATTTAGTTTTCAAGTTGTGTAAGGAAAGCTTAGAAAATATTAGGCATCTGTTAATTCAATGTAAATACTTGAAAGCAGAAAGGATACAAACAATGAAGTTATGGAAGAATAAATATGAACAAAGTGATTATACAGAAAGTGGGTTATTGGTTTTTATGCTGGGTTTGGGAAAAGATAAGGGGGATTTAGATATGAAGGCCACTGAGTTGACCAAAGATTATGTTGTGGAAATGGGAAGGAGCAGATTATAGGAAAACTTAGAGTGGGGAATGGAAAGGGAAGGTAAAGTGGCTAACATGCTCTGGACATAGTTGCTGAGAAATTTCTGACTCCGTATAAGGAGAAGTCATAGTGCATCACATCACAGTTTAAATATATTTAGAAGTAAATGGAATATTAGGTGCGAGTTAATTTATGATAATAGCAAGGAAAGTAGTTATTGTTTAAGGCTGAATGGGATTTTTAGCAATGGGATTATACACGCAAATGGAAAAATGTGGGTCGTTTAGTCTGCAAATTGTGTAAGAAAAGCATAGAAAATATTAGGAGGCATCTATTGATTGAATGTAAATGCCTGAAAGCAGAAAGGATACAAATAATTAAGTTGTGGAAGAATAAATAAAAGTAAAGTGATTATACAGAAAGTGGGTTATTGATTTTTATGCTGGGTTTGGGAAAAGATAAGCAGGATTTAGATATAAAGGCCATGGAGCTGACAAAGATTATGTTGTGGAAATGGGATGGAGCAGGATATGGGAAAACTTACGGTGTGGAATGGAAAGGGAAGGTTAAAGTGGCTATCTGATTTCTCTGGGCATAGTTGCTGAGAAATTCCTGACTCCGTATAAGGAGAAATCGCAGTGCATCACATCACAAGTGAAAAAGATGTTAATGTTAAATGGGAAAAGTATTTAAAAAATAAAGAAGTTGGCTAAAATAAATAATTATAGAGAGAGAATGAAATTGAATAGTAAATTGTTGAAGGATATTAATAAAAGGAGAAGAGATGGTAGTAAAAAATTTTGGAAATACATTGAAAAAATGTAGGGGAGAGAGAGGTAGTATTACTAGATGATGAGGGAGTAGAAAGTAGCTTTAGAGAAGAATTAGAGATAGGATTAAATATTTTAAGGTATATAGAAAAGATGTTAGATGTGAAGGACAGAGTGATAGCAAGCATGAAAGCTTTTAGTAATGGGAATATTAGGTTTACAGAAAATGAACTGAAAGAGGCAGGGAAGAAACTGAAAAGTGGAAAGGCAAGAGATTTAGATGGATGGTCAGCAAAATTGGTAATGAATTTAGGGTGTAGGGCAAAAGTAAAATTATTATTGTGTTTTAATAAGATGGTATACAAGAGAGATTTTTTGGGTAGTTGGAGTAATACAAGAGTAAGGTTACTATTTAAAGGAAAGGGTAAAGATCATAGAAAGTTAAACAATTATAGACCGATAGCAGTAACATCAGTTTTATATAAAGTTTTCTTATATATGATGGCTGGAAGGGTTGCAAGTGGGAGAAATGCAAGGAGGTTTTCGATCGGATAGGCATATAGGAGATAGTTTATTTGTAGTTCCACAATTTATGGATATGAGTAGGTATACAGGTAGACAGTTATATATGGTTTTTATAGATATAGAGAAGGCATATGATAGAGTAAATAGAAATAGATTATGGGTAAAATTAGTAAATTTGGGAATGGATGGAGGTTTAATGAATATTATTAAGAAATTATATGAAAAATAATTACTATATGTATCAATTAGAGAATATAGAATCAGTTAAAGTTAAAAATGGGGTGAGACTAAGGCAAGAATGGATGCCCTTTGTCACCTATTTTGTTCTTGTTGTATTTAAGAGAAATGAAGAGAGCAATAGAAAGATTAGGAAGAGGGATAGAGATACCATTATTAGGTATCGGGGGAGTATATATATATTATCGGGTCTTATTTGCTGATGATGTTTTTTTGTGCGCCGAAAGAAGGGAAGATATGGAAGTTATGCTGAAGACATGCGCAAGGATGGGTAAAGAGATAGGATTATGTTTAGTGAAGAAAAATCAAAAGTAATGAATATTTAATACTGGGGAAGGAGAAGTCAGAATTTTTTTGGGGGGATATAAAGTTAATTGTGGTGAATAGATATAACTTTTTGGTAATCATCTTAAATAATCAAAAAAACTGCTTGGATGAATGGGAGAAAAAATTGATAAGTGAAGCAAAGAAAAGAAAGGGATTGATAAAGAAATTAACAGTATTTTCATATAATAAATATGATGTAGCTAGAATTATATGGAAAGGAGTGGCGGTAGTATGATTAACATATGGCAACAATGCGATATGTGTGAGTAAAGGGGGATTAGATTACTTGGAAAAAATGCAAAGAAAAGTTAGATGCAGATGTGGACAGCAAAGGAGGCAATTCAAGGAGAAATGGGATGGTCAAGTTTTTATATGAGGTATGCAAAAGCAAAATGAAAATGTTCGGTAGATTACCGTTTATTGATAATAAAAGAATAGCCAAAATAGTCTTTAATTGAGTTATGAATAAAGGGTAGGCAACAATATGAGTAAGAAAGGTAATACGGTATGCAGAAGATTTGGATAAAGTATATTTATACAAAAGATGGGATGATTGTGTTATAGTGGTAAGGAATGAGATAGAAGAATAGATGTATTAATAAATAATTGGAGAGTAAAAAGAGTTTAAATCTATATAGAAGTAAACGGAATATTGGGTGCAAGTTAATTTATGATAATAACAAGGAAGGCTCGAACACAATCTTTATCAACAGAGGGTTATATATGTAAATGGAAAAACATGGGTGATTTAGTCCACAAGTTGGGTAAGGAAGCATAGAAAATATTAGGAATCTGTTAATTGAATGTAAATGCCTGAAAGCAGAAAGAATACAAACAAGTTGTGCAAGAATAAATATAAGGGAAGTGATTATACAGAAAGTGGGTTATTGATTTTTATGCTGGGTTTGGGAAAAGGTAAGGGGGATCTAGATATAAGGGCCATGGAGTTGACAAAGATTATGTTGTGGAAATGGGATGGAACAGGATATGGGAAAACTTAGGATAGGAAATGAGAAGGGAATGTAAAGTGGCTAACAGGTTTTTCTGGGCTTAGTTGCCAAGAGATTCCTGACTCCGTATAAGGATCACATCACAACCAGATTGCGAAATACATTTGAAATCATGCTTATTTATTTAATTACGAATGGCGATCATCCAATGTAATTTTAAGACATAATCTGGGTCGTATTTAAATTCTATAAGAGGAATCCTTAACTACTTAAATAATGATAAAATTAAAGCAAACATTTAATTAAGGTTGAATTATTTAGTATACTTTTTTTACTCTTTTCCCTCTTGGTTATTTAACCAAACTATCCCAATCTATTCAATACAAATAAAGTAATGTAACATATCTTTTTTCGAAGGAATATGTGCTGTCACTTAACCTACTTATATCAAAAGTACCAAATAATTATGGAAAAATATAAAGTAGGAGTGAAACTTTAGGACGACTTACTAATAAGAGTGTGCCAGATAGTGACACTCAAACCCTCTCGGAAATGTTAAATACTATTCAAAACCTACTGGTCCTTTTAGATCGAGTACACAATCTTTATTTTGATATATATATTGGTAGTATAATAGCAAAAAAAATTATTATGAGAATAACAAAGATATAATTTCAGTTAGTAAAATACATATAATTAATAAACACTGTAAAACCCTCTCTGATGTTGAAACTTATTTCTCTTTATAGTTAAGTGAATGTCTTTCATTATCATATTATGCCATTATATACTAAAAAAAAAATTTCTTGGAGAAAAAGTCATAATCATCCTGATCAATCAGTATGGTTTCTTGTTCCTGCGGAAAAAAAGTTCTTATATGAATCTTAATCCAATGCATTGTTGGCGTGGATTTTTCGTTATTTCTATTTTGTCCAATTTCCTCAGCTAGCTCTACATGTTCAAATTTCACTATGTCGGCGTTCACCTTGGCAACTCCCGGTGGTGGTACAAGGAGAAGCTCTCAGAGGGGAAAGTTCTGGTGTCTCCTAGCTGTCCAACATATTCTCTGCACTCTCCAATTTCTTTTGTTTAATTTATCTTTTCAATATTTTAAACTGTGTATGAGTCCGAGCCGAATCAAAACCAAATGGTCAAGCACTATCTCAAGCAAAATACCAAGTAATTTAAATAAAAGAATACTCTGCAATTTATAGTTTCACGTCCTTTCAAAGTCTGGATTCACGCTTTTATTTAATGTCCTTTTTTAATCATATTTTGACTTTAATCCCCTAGAAACATTACAAATCGATGAGTGTAATAGATAACAAAAATACCTTCGTTATCAGAAATCTCAACAATAGAGTTAATTACAAAAAAAAGTAATCCATACTTTTTCTTCCCCCTGACTCTTTTTCTAATTTTTTAATTTAGTAACAAAAAAAAAAACTTTTATTCAAAATTAAATTTTAAGATTTAATTTTAACTGAATATTTAAACCGAAGTAAGGCTGATTTTTTAGAGGTAATTAAACAAAAAAAAATTCAATAAAAATGATTTTTATTTTAAAATAACATATATGCATATATATATATATGAGATTGCAGAAAATACCAGCTCAATATGTAAAGTTAAAATGAGTTATGGATGATGTTGACATATAAGATGCAAAACATTTACAAATTTCTAATGAAGGCTATAAGCCAGTTGAAATTGAAGATAAAAATAAAAATTGCTTTGAAAAGAGCAAGTGAGAGTAGTGCAATTTCACACATCATATGAAGTCAAGCAATCAAGAGAAGTGAAGATCTTAATTCATATATATGAAAGTTTTTGTATCGATATAAAATTAAGATTTAAGCAAGATATACTATTATTAAAAATAAATTTAATATACAAAAGATGAATGTTTAAATATATATCCCAAGTGTATTGATTCTTTAAAATACAGATCGATTATCTTAAAGTAGTGAGAAGTAGATTGTTGAATTATTATTTGTATATTTAATCTAATAAAGTCATTGGTGTATGGAAACGGTGGAACCAAAAGTATCAGATTAACAATTGGTATTATATCTATATGCTTAGTTTGTGCATGCTTGTATTTATATGAGCAAATGAGTGTATTACATTTTGGGTTTATATTTGTATATATTTTTAGGCCTCGATCTAAAATGTCATTTGATGGTGGTAGAAATAACGTAATCGAAGAAGATCCAACTATTACAGCTCCATCTGCTTCATACATCCTCCCTTCCACACAAAAAGAAATTACTTCAGGTATTGAAGCAAAATCATGGTGTTTTTTTTTTTTTTTTTTCCAAATAACATTTCTACTTTTACAATTCTTTAAAAATTTTTGTTTGAATATTAAAAGTATTTTAATTTTTATTGTAAATGATAAAGAGATTTGATAGCCAAGCAAATAATGGCATATTTATTTTATATTTTTAAAAAATATATATGTAAGAATCCTATTTTTTTTTTAAAATAAAACTTCAGCCAAAGTGTTGAAAATGATAAATGGTTTCAAATAACTGATGCTAATTTTTATATTTAGCAAAAATATTTTTAAAAGATATTATTTTTTTTTTTCATATATGTTTGTCTTGATGTTAAAATTTTTATTCACAAATTACACCTTTTTTTAAAGAGTTGATCATTGAAAGATAAAAAAAATTAAAATTTATATTGTACATATATAAATTGTCGGAAGTACATATTGACAAAGATAAATTAATCTGTTGAATATAAGTCATCATATAAAAATCATATAGTCTGCACTCTGATTTTGAACAAAATAATAACTAAATATTAATCCAATATTTAATTCATTTGTAATCTAATAAATTTATCAAAGGCTGCGATATAAAATAAGTATAAAAATGGTAAAAACTTGTAAATGGAATCAGCAATGAGGGTATTCCATTTTAAGACAAATTAATTTTTTGTAAAGTACTTAAATATAATTTTAGTCCAGAAATGTATTGTTTTTCCAAAATAAATAGCTCTTTTCTGTGTTAATGGGGATACCATTTCTATTTAAAAATTTGTTTGGATAACGTAGCTTCTTTAGTTGAATTTTTCTATTTATTTTAAACATATATTCGTCATATGAAATAAAAGTCGACTTTTGACAGACATATCTAAAAATGTCTATTAGTTTAGTATAGCAAATAGTAGCAACTATTGTTGAGAAAAGAAGAAAATTAATATTTAAATTGAAATAACTAAGTAGTAATTAAAATCATTTATAGAGAAAGCACTTTTTTTAATAACTTTTTTCCTACCAAAATTTCATTTAAAATTTAAAAATATGATTATAGAAGGAAATGGATCTAATTAACATGCAGAAAGCTCAGAATATTGCCTAGTTTAGTGTAGTAGTAGAATTATGGACTCTGGAACTCCAGGGGCATAAATTGTAGCTGCTCTAATCAGTCATTTTTGTTTGCTCAATTTTTTATGAATTCCCAGGCGATAGCCATTTGATTATTTATTTAATAAATTAAGAGGTGTTATCAAAACTCTGTCAATCACTGGGAATTATTTTGTCTTTGGTTAGATATATGTACATCCAAATATTTGACAGGAAAAAAATATATCTATTTTAAGAAAGATGGATAATGCTCTTTTCATATTAGGCAGCATTAGAATTTCTTCAGTGAAATTTAATAATTTAGTTAGAGCTAGAAAAATAAATAATTTTTTTTTTTTTTTTACAACTGCCTGAATTGTTGCCATTGTTTATAGGAGCTAATGCCATATTTTGCGCATACATTCTGGTTATTTATCCTTTTATTTGTTATTAGGAGATTGATTTTAGGTTGCTAACCTTTAAATACAAGAAGCAAAATATTTTTTTTATAAAGAAATAGTTTGAAATTATAATATTGGCAGTTGTTAAACTACTTTACATTTAAACTAGAAAGTTTGTTACTTTCAGCTTTTTACGATTCCATATATAGTAATCATTTGTTTAAATGACCGTTTTTTATGTATAGTCTATTATTTTATTATATTTCAGCGGGTTTACCACTTGGAGCAGATAGAAGTCAGTTGGAAGAAATGTTGGTAGCTCTGTCAAATGAAAAGTAAGTTGAAAGATTATGCAAATATCAATTAATGTTTTAAAACTCCTAATAAATATTATATAATCTATTTATACTATTTAAGTAAGCATTATATATAGTATTTTCTTATAGAAATATTTAGCTTTTTTTTTTTTTTTTATTAAGTTGAAGGATTTGTAACTTCTTTATTTTTTCGCTTAACCAATGAATTAGAATAATATTCATACAATTGTAGTTTTATCTTTTTTTTTAAAATGATATAAACATATTTATGTTACTATACTCTGGATTTTATTTTTTTTATTCTTAAATGGCCAATTCTCTAACATGTTTTTTCATTCATTTTCTTAATTTTTTTCATTCATTTTTTTATGAATATTCTCTAATGTATCAGTGGTCCATCTTTTATCATCTTTATATCAGCAGTATGTTGAGCCCATTTCTATTTTTATATGCTTTTATATTAACTTGACCAGCCTGTATATGTTTCTGTCTGTGTCCAGATGTTTGAATTTTTCTCCAGTTAAAGCTAAAAAGAGACCGATCAAAACAAAGACAACAACTAGATGTGGTGTAGAAACAAAAAAAATGATTAAAACTAAAAAAAAAATCTCAGCCAGAACCTTTTAGTCTGACAAAAGTTATGATTTAATAATATGTGAAAAATACTGATTAAGACAAAAATTTGACATGATGCAGAAACAAAAAATGGTTAAAACAAAAAAAATCAATTCGAGCAAAATTCAAAAACTAAAATGTTATAGTTGCTAATTTTTTTTAAAAATGACTTATTTTTAGTGAATTAAAAAATAAAATAATATGTAAAAAAATGTGTTTTTAAATAATGCTTTTATATAAACTACTAGTGATTAAAAAGTAACAAAGTAATCCAACTAAAACGTAGAAAATAACGTAATCTTGGTTAATTTGCCATTCTTGTAAAATATCAGATCTTAAGAATCTAGAATTGTTACAAAATAATTGGAAATTGTAGGTAATATTGTCATTTCATAAAAGTATTTGAAGCTCAAATAAATCATAAATAACAAAAAAGGCCTCAAATGCTTTTATGAAACGACAGTATTTCCACAATTTTCAATTGTTTTAAAATAAGTCTAGATTCTTAAGATTTCTGATATTTTTCAAGAATGGCATATTAATTGAGTTTTTTTTTTTTTTAGTTAGATTACTTTGTTATTTTTCTACTTTTAGTTTGGCTAGTATGGTTTACATGAAAGCATTATTTAAAAAAACATTTTTTCCCAGATTATTTTATTAACCTCTTACTTCTTTCAATAATGCAATTACGCTAGTGTATTATCTCACTATGTATTTTCATTTTTTTTTTTTTTTTTTAAATGAAAAAGATACATGGCAATATTTTATTCATTACATCTCAGGTGATTAAAATGTCATATGAGAAAATAAACCATGATTTATTGCTTTTTGGATATAGAAAAGGTCTTGTCATAACAGTCATAGAATTAGATTAAGAAGAGGTCCTGAAGGTATGAAAATGATTTAGTGTGTATAAAAATAATTTTTACATGTATTAATGAGGGATCTAGAATCGGTAGAAATTAACTATGAAATATGATTGTAATATGAATATTTAAAATATTATATTTACTATTTATTTTGTTCCAAAGAAAGTGGAGGTTGAGATAGAGAAATTAGGGATCTGATTAAGTATTCAATTATTGGGAACCAAGAAAATATACAATATAGAAGCTGTCTTTTTTTTTTTTTTTGTGGATGATATGACATTAGAGAATTGTGGAGAAATTGAAAGAAGTACAAAAATTAAATTTACTTTAGAAAAACTTTGAATTTAATAAGGGATAAAATTGATGGTTGGAACATGAGAGTTGTTTACCTTGAAGAAGTGAATGATTTTAAGTATTGTTATATAGAAAGAGGAATTATACAGATATATTAGGAATTAGAATTAGAAAAAAAAATCAAAAAATAGAGATTTGTTAAAAAATCTATATCGTAGTGAGTAAAGGTAGCTGTTTTGACATTTGTAAGTGATAAACTTTCTTTTAGTCACAGGACTTAGAAATTTTTAGAAAGACCAAAAAAGAAATAGATATGTGTTTTGGATATAATAAGAATCTTAGCAATGTAAAATATGGGAATTTTTTTTTATAAGATAAAATTTAAAATAAATAAAAAATGTTTGAAGTTTATTGTATATAAATGAAAATAGAATATATATATAAAAACTTAAAAATTGTATACACTCTTAAAATATGTGAGTAAAGATTTTATGAAAAAAGATGAATTTTTGGCTGCAGATCAGTTGTTCTAAATCCTTGCCCATACATATCATCATCTTAGTTTAAGATCTATTCACAGTGAACATTACAATTCATTTTACAAGTACAACATTGCTTGAATGCATGTTTTTGATAATATTATTTTGGATAAATATTTTAAAGATTATTCTAATCATTTTTAGGTATTATTATTTAATTTTTTAACCCATGTGTAAACTTTAAATTCAACTAAAGATTAATGAATGAGGGTGTTCAAGAAATCTCTCACTTGTGAATTGTATTGTAATAATTTATTATGGATACATACTAAACTGTGATGATGAAGACATCTGTGGACAAGGGTCTGAGTCAAATGGTGAAGATTGGTCCTGCCTGAAATGCTTTTTGAAGATCTTTTTTTTTTTTTCATATCTTTATCCATATGTTTCAAGATGTATAAAGTGTATAAATTTTATGGTAGTTGTTTGGAGACCATACTGCCGCCGTCAGTACAATTTTATTATATATTGAATATATCATGCATGAGCAGGAAAAAGAGAGTGGTGTTAAATGAACAATATTTATGCTGGAAGCACTTGCGAATTATGCTGTTTCTAATATATGACACCCATTATGTATAAAAAAATGTAATACTAACAAACAAAAATATAAATAAACTTACAAAAAAACATTAAATTTCGAAAATTTTATGATATTTGAGCAGTCTTTTATAAGTGAAGATCATAACAATAATGTTGCCATCCAATTTAAAATTGGTGTAAAATAATGGAGTTATCATATTGCTACATATATGGAGGTTTACAGATCTAAACATAATATTCAATATTGAGCATTTTTGTAAATAGTGCAAAATTTTTATATAGTTGAAGCTGGAGAAGTAACTCATTTTTTCACTCTTAAACTATAGACTTTTTTGAAATCACATAAAAATTCTACAATATGGAGATTAGATATTGAACATGTCATTAATGTGGCCACATATGCAAACACTGAAAATATAACATAAGAGGTTCTAGATTTGTCACTGTGTGGATCCTGACTTAAGATTTGTTTGTAGGTGAAATAGTTCAGACACTTGGAAAGCTGCACAAATGAAGTTAAACAGAGATAGTAGATCAATTTATATGAAGGGAAGTTTATTGCAGATTTTGGCGTCATTTGAGAATTTACAGAGTAATTAATATAAAAGCATCAAAAATGTTACATTGATTTTTGATTAAGAGACTATTAACTGTTGATTTTGTGTCACTCTATCTATGCAGTGTAATAGAATGGTTATATAATAGACTTAAGAGCCAAATACTTTGTCATAGCTTAACTAGTTGCTTCTTTTGCACAAATGTCACATGACCTCCCATACATCTAATCATTTGATTATTTATAAATATAATAATAATGATACCCCCCCCCCCCCCAATAGTACTTTGACAATCTGCGAATCAAAGATAGCAATGAAATTTGCTTTAAAATATTGTGACAGAAAAGTCTACTTTAAATGCTATTTAGTCAGCTTTTGTAATACAGTTCACTGAGTCATTATTTTTTAAATTATGTCATTTTAAACCATAAGTATTTCATACATAATAAAGTATTATAATAATGCTATGCATTCTGATAAAGTAAACATGCCATATATTCATCAACATCAAAACTTTCAAAGTTGATGATGTAATTGTTAATAAAAAATGCTGGAATTATATCGAGGATAATTAATGATAACAACCAACTGATATCATCTTAGTAGTCATTTTAACTTATCTCTACATAAAGAACTTAATGTTCCTATAATGTTTATTTTCAGACCTATGAAACTCCGTTACACTGTAAAAAGTCTATATAATACTGCCAAAACTGGGGATATTGAAAAAGTTCTTCACATGTTAGGTAAGTACTACATGTAGTCTCTAATATTTGAACTAACAGTATTGTATACTTTTGCAAGATGGATCAGATTTTAATGATATATGAAATATTTTCAAAAGATTTTTACAGCTTAAAATTAATATAACTAAAGATACACATATGCAAAATTATGTATAATATTATTTATTTAACAATAACAAAATCAATAATTTTTAATTTATCCATCAATACATAGATAGACAGTTGAAATCTTAATTAAACTGGATTCCAAGAGATTGTAAAAGATCTAGAAAAAGATCACATTTGAGATGAATGAAATAAGGATGTGTGCAGGAATGATGTGGAGAAGAGAGATTAGAGAACAGAGAAGATGGATTAAAGTTGGAGAAATCTTCATCCTGCAATAGATCGATAACGGTTGAAAATGATGATGTTGACATGTCATATATTTAGCTTTATCTCTTTTATTTTTAAATAAACAACTTAATGTTACAATTTATTTTCATCTATAATTGATATAGAATATAAGAATTAAATAAATCACATATTCATTAATTTTCATTGGCTACAAACATTTGTTGTTGTTTTTTAATCACCAGCTGTTTCTGATATTTAAATAACATAGTTAGAATTAATCATTCATAGAAGTCATTTTTGAATTAAAATTTCTACTGTTAACAATTTCAATCAAGTCACCGCCATTTTTAACAAGTATTATAGATCTCGGTACCACCGCATGACAGATATAATAATTGTTAAAAGAGCAATGAATGGATTCTTAAGCATCATCTATTGGATTGTTTAATTAAGATATAAAATATTATATAATAGCCAAATTTTAAGAATGAGAATTAGACTAACTCTTTTTATTAATTTTATCAAATCCCAACATTATTAACCATAAATCAGAGGAAATAAAAAAAAAAAACAATCTGATTTTCAAATAGCTAACTTAGCATAATTCTTAAGATTTATCCTAAAATTTTCTTTCTGTAAATTGCATAATCATGGCATTTATAAAGCATCTTTCAATGTTTCTTCTCTACAGTAATAAAACAATTTTAGGTCTTAGCTTGTCTCATCAGTGAGTTCACTACTTTTTGATTCATACTTATATTCAAGTCATTCAATGAAAAGTCATAAATCTTTACAAAAAAATACATTTCTCATATGTATTTTTCACAATATATATTTTTTTATATTTGTATTCTACCCCATCATGGTTAAGCGACAACACCACAACCATTTCTTATATTTAGTAGGAAATCATTCTACGAAGAATCTGGCAAGTATATCTTTACATAAAAAACAATACCCGTGACAAACAATAGTTTTTTTTAATTGATAATTTTGACTGAATGGCAGTCTTCTTCAGTTATTTCAAATAACTTTCAACCCTCCATTCTGATTTTTTTTTATATTTTGAAATGGTAGGTGAAAAGTATTTCAAATATTTAAAGAAGTCTACTAGTTCAATGAAACTGACAATTCGATAAAGTAATTGTGAAAAGTACATTATGAGAAGTGTTTTCTGCAAAGATTTTAATGGAAGCAATGTAATAACAATGGAAGAAGTTTTGAATATATTGGAAGAAAAGTCCTAAATTAATATATTTATTTAAATCCTACTTTTTTTCTTAAATAATCAATATCTAATTTCATGTCATGACTTATAAATTGAATAATTGAAGATGTTTAAATTTATTAATAAAAATTTAAATCAATTGAAAATCAACAAAAATAAAATCTATTAAAAGTTATTTTATCATAAGTGTTTGTTTTAAACAAAATTAAATAAATAACAAAAATTAAATACAGAATAGATTAATAGTTTGAAATAAATTTGAAGATTTTATTTTCACTTTTACTAATTATTATTTTTTTTAATAATAAAAAAAATATATAAGAATTATGATAATTTTTTTAATGACGTAAAGAAACCATTAGGTTACATTAAAAAAAAAACAATAATATATTTCTGAATAAAAAAGATGTCATTTTGTTGCTGCTATACAGAGTGTCTCTCTGAAAAGATGATTGAATCTTTGTCCAAGCTGTCTTCAGTTCCATCTCAATCAATGCATGTGATACAAAGTGATATACTTGAGCTATTTGCAACAAAAATTTCCAGCACATTTGGTTCATAAGATATAAAATGAAATGTGATAGGTTGACTTCAGTGTTTTCCCTGTCATCATGAAATTTTGCAAACCATTTGAAAATGTTCTTGCATCACGTGGATTTATTGCCATACACAGTTTGAATCATTTCAAATGTTTCAATAGCAGTTTTGTCCAATTTAAAACCAAATTTAATGTTAGCACATTGTATCATCGCTGATTAAGATACAAAATGAATTATTATGTTTTATGTCATGATTCGTGATCTAGACATGCTAATGGCTTAAAATTTTTGTCAGGTGAATGGCTAAATTATGTTATGTAATATGTTTTGATGTAGAGATGATACCTTATGTAACTATTGTTACGTGGAGATGGCATTTCATGGAATTTTAGAAAAAGAACCTGTCACCTTTTCATTGGAACACATTGTAAACATTTACTTTACTTCAAAAATTGTATGTAAAAACCAAAATAAATAATTAGTTTTTTGCTTGGCACCAAAAGATTGTAAGCATTAATGTTTAGTTGTACAATTTTTGTATTTCTTTAATCTATATTTTATGTTTTAAAAATAAATATATATAGAATATAATATACTATATAATATATTTATTTTTACATTGAAAATTTATTTTTTTGTAAACAAAAAAAAAAAAAAGGAATAATCAGTTATAGGGCCATATATATATACACACACACCCCTCCACATATACAGCATTAAGGATCTTGTAGTTGATTATTATAATTTTATTTAATTTTTTCATTCAGAAAGAATCATTTTCAGTGTTTGAGTATAAATAATGTATTGCATTATATGAACATTTATTTTAAAAACATAAAATATGGATTAAATAAATACATAAATTGCAATAATCAACATTAAATTTTAATCTTCATTTGCTTTTAATAATGGCATGCCTTTTGGAGATTGACTCTGAAAGTGGACCTTTTTCTAAAAAAATGTATTTAATGGCTTTTTTCTTCAAGCCATTTAAAAATTCTTCTAAATATCAAAATAATCAATCGTATTTTTGTTTGATTTACTATTTTGCTGTCTTTCTCCATTTTTTTTTCTCATCAACTGACAGCAAAAACATTTTTACTAGCTCTTGCTTATTGCAGACAATATGGGTGTAGCAATGTAATGATATCAATACTTTGCACATTTTATCTACAATTCTGCATGTTGTACAAGATTTTTTACATCTTGCAGAAATGATGATGTCTTTCAATAAGTAGACATCTTTAGAAGTCATTTTTGTCCATTAATAAACAGAGTTATTTGCCCAGGAAGTTTAATAAAGCAATGTAAAATGTTAAATTCATTTCAAAAATGTTCACATGCTGTTCACTATTTAGTCTTCTTACAACTGTTAATTTTTTGTAGTTGTAAATAATAATATGCTTTCAAAATAATAATGATCACTTCTTAGAATTGTTGTTTGCATAACATGCATAAAATATGACTTTAACATTATTTCGCAACCTATAGTTTGACTACAGACTTTAAGGAAACGCAATTTTTGGTAATATTTTTTTTATCTCTGAAGGGTAATAATCTTCAAAAC
The DNA here is from genome assembly GCA_028023455.1 of Epiperipatus broadwayi. Lineage (NCBI taxonomy): Eukaryota > Metazoa > Onychophora > Udeonychophora > Euonychophora > Peripatidae > Epiperipatus > Epiperipatus broadwayi. Next base: position 1,444,926 of record JAQFVV010000205.1, read on the forward strand.
AAATATTCTAGACAAATAGTATATAACATGTTTATCTAGTTTAGGAGCGTATCGTAAAGTTTACAATCTCTTTAAAAGCTATTTTACAACTTAATTGAAGTCTCATTGTGTAGTACAAATACAGAAATGCCTATTTTACATTAATTTAAAATAGTCAAGTAAGAACTCTTAAAATTGAATATCCTAACAAAATTTCTCAACAATGCTAGTAAAAAAAATTTTTTTAAAAAAATATCTCTCACAAGGACTATTTATTAAAACTGCTGAAAAGAATAACCTGACAGCTTCAATCCCAATATGATTACTGGTTTTGTTTAGGAGCTCCTAATTCATGTTACTCATTGGTTCATGATAAAATACATCATTTAATCCTTAAATAAAGGCAGTCGAGATAAAAAAGCATTTAATTCTGAATAATTAATAATTTACAAATATTTAAAGAAAATTTAATCTCGTACCCAAAGCCTGCCATGAGCAAACATTTTCTTGCCCAAATTTTTCTATGGAATGTGCGATTGTATACCAAGTCCAAATAACTTGCTAATGAGTAACATCACATTTAGAAATCTTTTCATATTTTTTAAACCATACTGATATGAGATCTTCAATTTCATGAGGGTGTCTCATGTTTCAATACGATCCTTTGATCAAGATACTTATGAATACTTTTTTTTTTGTGGTCTACCTGTCTTCACTATCTAAATTGTTTAAATACAGTTGGTTTAGACCAGGGGTGGCCAAACTTTTAAGTGTTGAGGGCAACTTTTTTTGTGAAAGTGTATGTGAGGAAGACTTCAATTTTATGAGGGTGTTTCATGCTTCAATTTTTTCAATACAATCTTTTGATCAAGATACTTATGAATACTTTATTTTTGTGGGTTACCTGTCTTCACTATCTAAATTGTTTAAATACAATTGGTTTAGACCAGGGGTGGCCAAACTTTTAAGTGTTGAGGGCAACTTTTTTTGTGAAAGTGTATGTGAGGAAGACTTCAATTTTATGAGGGTGTTTCATGCTTCAATTTTTTCAATACAATTCTTTGATCAAGATACTTATGAATACTTTTTTTTTTGTGGTTTACCTGTCTTCACTATCTAAATTGTTTAAATACAGTTGGTTTAGACCAAGGGTGGCCAAACTTTTAAGTGTTGAGGGCAACTTTTTTTTGTGAAAGTATATGTGAGGACGACTGTTTTTTTTTCAGGGTTATGAACCGGAAGTCAGAAAAAAAAGTTATTTTGGCTGGAATGGAAAAAAAATAATGGTATGAAGTCCTGGTTTTTTAGAATGTACTTATGAATTGGTATTTTTTTTTATAACGGCTTTTTAAATACAAATATTGCTGCTGATTTTTAAAAGATACTTACGAACTGATGAATTTTTTTTCTCAAAGATATGAACTGTCGGAAGACATTTTACTATGACTATTAACTTTAAAGTGATTATTGCAAAAAAGAAATGAAATTTCTACATTTTGCGTCATCTCTCAGCCATTTTTGGTGGCATTTTCGTTATTTTATGCTTAGTTTATCGTAAATTCATAGCTTTATCATTATTAAAATTTTAATTCCAAACAAATCCACTATTGGCAGTATTTTTAGCAAAAAAATTGATTTCTAATTACAGTCTATTGTATATAGTCCCACCTCTTTTCTCTTATAAGATGCCACAAAGCACTGACGCTCGGCTTCACTATTGTTCTCCAGGTGTTTCTGTCAAAAATCAGAAATCAAACCAAAATGTTTTATGCCTTTGTAATAGATTTTGAAAGTAAATAAATATATTTCTCATAATTTTTTACATTTATAATTAAGTTTTTATATTAATTTATCTAAATATAAACTTTGACTTGAAAATTTTTAAATTTTACAAGAAAAATAAGGAAAGTGAATAGTGCTTGGCCGCTATTCAACGCAAGCAAATAACGTTGACTGCTATTTGCATATCAATTGCATTCGATAATGACTAGCAAAATACATCTATTTTTCATAAATATTTATGAATTTTATGATTACTTTTTAAACTATATTGACTAATAATGTAGATAGATTTAGATTTTTATTTTAAATATTTAATTTTAGACGAAGAAAAGACGACAGAAGTGAATAATCAGTCGTCATAATTTCTAAGACACAAGAAATCACCCGTATTTTCATGTAATGATTGGCTGAAATATAATTTCTTTGTTTTGCTACAGACTGTTTTTCATAGGTTTTTCTTATATTTTTCTTCAGTTATTAACATTATTTTAAATTTTTCGTTACATTTAACCAATTTGAATGTAAAATAATTTAATTTTTAGAAGCTAAATTAAAACAATTCTGAACATTGTACTTTAATATATTTCAGAAAGGAAACAGGCTATTTAACAAATCAAATCACTAAAATTTTTATTCAATCTGGCCAATAAAAACATTTGCCAGACAAAAGGTTAAATTACCTCACCTCTCTCTCGTATTACAATTTGTCCATGTTGCTTTATAAAATATATATTAAATTTCGATTTTAAATTTCCTATGAATAATTATTTTTTAGAGCTCGTCCTGAATTTCAAAAAAAATTTTGTTTTAGAATTGTATTAAAATAAATTAGATGCCAATTTTACAAAAAAAAAAAAGGAAATATACGGTCGACTTTCAAAGACCTTGTGGTTGATGTCTTGGCCACCCCTGGTTCAGACTATTCAATGACTTTTATCTTTGCTTTTTATTACTAATTTCAAGGAAATTATGTAAAGGACCAAATAATAGTAGAAAAGAAAAAATTACACTGATAACAAACAGTATTGCCTTATCAAAAAATACTAACCCATTTAACTGTTTTACCAGCCTTTGCATCATACTGAATTTTTAAAAAACTGACTTGAGACACAATTGTCACAATAACTTCAGTTTTAATAATGTTAGAGCAAAAAGCTTTACATTGATAGAAACTAGAAAAACTAAGGAAAACAATAAGGCTAAGATATAACCATTTAAAAAATAAGGAAAAAAGAAATTTCAACATCCAACATAATTATTACTTTATTGTTTGTTCATAATTTCTAATTTATCATTAACTAAGTTTAAATTACATCTTCATTGATAATTTCTTTGTATTCCTCACAAAATTATCTTTCAAACCATATATAATACTTCTTATCTGAGATAATCCATAACTTCAGAATCTCCAGAAGTATTCGCATAAGAATTCTTCTTTTTCATCTTTTACCCCAAAGGTGACAAATCTCAAAGACATCTATAAGAAAAAGATTCATCCTAATAAAAGATACAAAACAAATCATTTCCAGAAGATGGATATGCATTTGTCATCATAGCAATTGGCTTCTTGTCTATCTAAAACTAGAAATTGTAGGTTACTGTCTGTATCACTGATAAAATGAGTTTCATCTCTTCATTTTATATTTTTTGTGTACATCAGTGATGTTTATATTCTTTATGCACACCAGTGATGCTATCTTGTTATATTTATTGTCCCACAGAGATATAATTTATTTGCATATAGCTCATTTGCTAGCTATAGAATTGAAAATAATGTGATGCAAGATGTGGCAAAACTACTGACTCCACAGCATGAGTACCAAGGCATAGGCAAGAATCAGAATTTGATTCTTTGCCTGCATACAATTTCATGTGGTATATACATAACTATTGTGGTTATCTCCACACACACACCATTTGAAATCTCTCTTTGTTGGTTTTAAGTGTTTATATTTTCACATGGTACTATGCCCAGTAAATTTTGTGATTGCTTTGTCAACTGCAAAATTTCTGTATATTTGATAATCAGTCCTAAAATTTACATTGTACTGCTCTATAATACCTTAATTTTATATATATAGACATTACTTGTTATATAAACACAAACCTGCAATTGCAAACCTAAAGACAGTAATATATAAACATAGTAATAAATATAGTAAAATAAACATAGTATAAATTATTAAACCTTTTGAGAATCATTATGTCTAGAAAATAAGATTGCCTAAACGTAGATCAGAGCCCCAAAATTACATAAACTACTTTTGTTGTATTTGAATACAAATGTTTAAATTTATATACGTATAATAAAGAGCATAAATGATATATAATTTATATACCTCACAAACACCAATACAAACGCAAACATCATTTATCAAATAATTTTTAAAAATTTACTATTCAAATAATTAAAAAATAAAAATTTTTAATACTTACAACCCGATATTCTGATTACATTTTGAAGTTCTTGAAATGTGAATTATCGACATATTTTTAATCCATTATAGTACATTCGTTGTCCGTTTAAAAATTTCTGTCTTTATCTTCTTCATGAAAATTAGTAAACTGAGAAAAAGATAAAAAAATTAAATGAACCTATCCATAAAAATATTCATAAAAAATCCAATTTTTCCGGATTTTAATGTAATGGACATCATTAGAAAGAAAATTGAAAAATGCAACGAATGCTCAGATTTCTGCTGATGTCATTCTTGTAGTGTTCACCTAATTTAAAAAAAAACACAATTTCAATGTTAAGTGTAACGAAGATTGTCCAAGCTATGTGCCATTTCATCACCGAATATTTTCCAGGGCCATAACTGTTCATTTAAATTGAAGAGTTTTGAAGTTCATTTGAAATTTACAATCTATGAAAAGACATCAATTTTTTTTTTACAATATTTTAGTTACTTGATGGATTCTCTTATATAGTCTTCATAAGAAAGCGTTAATTCTTGTTTTTAATGTTACTCACCTGATAACTGCTGCATACTGCTCCATGAATAAATGTGTCAACTGCAGCAAATTTGACTCTGAGATATAGATATTTAAGACCTAAGAATCTCATCTCAGTCACCAGCTGAATAGTGATTAGATAATAGTCATAAATATGTCATTATTTGTGGGTGTTTGCTATATAGAGCAAATGTTGAGCTATTATTAATTGTTTTGGAATAAACATCACTGCGGAATATTTTTTCCGTAATGAATTTAATGTGAGTGTGAAGGTTATCAATATGTATCAAAATTCATTCAGTTTTTCTTTACCTGTATGATGGAACCGGCAAACATGTCGTCAATATACCTGAGGTAAATAAATAGTTATTACAGTATGGAATTGAGAATTTACTTTGCATTGTATTAAGCCATCTGTTTGGCTTCAGGCATTTTGGTTATAAACTTATCATTTGATCACAATTAAAAGAGAAACTTTTTCACCCCTTATTAAATTTATTATGAAACAAAGGAGAGTGGCTAATTTCTCTTCCTTGACAGTCTTATTTCTAAAACAGGAAGTGATAACTGAGAGTTTGCTGTATAAGAAAACACATTCTAATATATACTTGAAGTCATAATCTCACTATCATTCAGCTTAGATTTTTGTCCACAGCAAGATCATTGTTTACTAGAGCCTTTTTTTTGATGAATGAAATTTTAACATATAAATGACAATCCTGAAAGTTTTTAGTTGCAATTATATATTAGACTATTTCCATTATCTAATATTAAGAATTGACATTAACTTTTGTGCTATTACTAACAGTTGAATGTAATTGAAAATTTAAATAAAGTTAATTTTTCTAAATACATTCAATACTTAATATTAGATGATGGAAATAATCCAATATATAAATACAAATATAAATGACATATTAATAATGCATAGTTATATAAAAACAAATCACTATTGTAAGCAGAGCAATGACTTTTATTCAAAATCCTAAAAAATAAAAAGTACTGTTTTCATTAAGTTGTATATTCTTTATATAAAAGGAATCACAGATACCATTGGAGATGTGTTAAGATTCTTCAATATTAGAAGAATATTTTCTATTGCATAAAAAATAATATTTTAATAGCTCAATCCTCAAGAAATTTAAGAAATTGCTATACCACATACATAAAACTAATAATAAGTGTTAGTAGATATGAACTTGCTAAAACAATCAAATTGTCAGCCCTTGCTTTTCACATTTTAGATAGTGGCTGTTACATAGATTTTCTAACACGAAAATTTTATCCATATAGGACAGTCCTTATCTTGTAATATTTAGAGAAGCCATAGAAATTTTGAAAAGATCAGATATTATTAATGAATGCGATGAAATCCAAACTAACATCTGTATGGAGGAATTTTTGTAAAATAAATTATTTAAATCCAACAACTTTTCCCCACATTGAGTTTAATCCTTACTCCTTGATTTTGCTTGGAGAAAAATATAATACTTTCATGTATTGTGTGATTCTGGTTTAATTAATCTTTTGTTCTTTATCATACAATTATATATGGCTTGGTGACAGCTATAGAATTAATTCAATACCCGGTTGAATGCAAATGTTATTTTACATTTTAAAAGATCAAATTTCAATGTTAAAAAGTTTGTCCGTAATGTTATCTTTTTTATATAAAATTTAAAATAATCGGTTTAAAACAAAATTGAAATAGCTACTACATATTAAAAAAAAAAGCATTTAATACATCAACCCGACTTTCAGTCCTTATTGGAATTTTATCAAGGCATTACTTTTTCATTTATTTATAAAATCACATGACCAACTTCTCTAAAGTAACTCCATCAAATTAGTAACTAATTTCCATTGGGTGGAGTTGCTGTAGGGTAATTGGTCATGAGTTTTTATAAAAAGAAACAATCTTGATAAAGTTCCAATAATGAGCTGGGTTGATGTATTAAATAAATTTTTTATTTATATTTAGTTGTCTGTTTCAATTTTGTTTTAAATTGATTATTTTAAATGTTATTTTGTTTAAGGGTTAGTACTCTGTAAATATTTAGTCTTACATTAATTATCTTGAAAAATAAATAATATTACATTTTTCATCTGTGAAAACATTCTAATCCTTATATATATATATATATTAACATCAAATTATATAGTGCTAAATAATCGGTAATAAATTGGAACGATAAACTTGCTTGGCTCTATATTAACATAATATCTTATAGTATTAAAGTAATCCACATTGCAATGCTGATTTGATCTTCATTCCAATAAATATTGTCTAATCTACTATCCATGTAAGAGCTTGGATCTCAGATGAAAATTGAATGCATTTTTTATTTGTAAGATGAATTACTTTGATAGAGAGAATATTACATCAATGTTTAATTAGCAGTTTAAGAGGAAAGTTTATTACTCCAATTTATTATATATATACATAAAACACTTTTATAAATATTGCAACTACTTTAAAGAGAAGTCTGAATAATTTCATTCACAATTGAAAATATAAGCGACTCCAACATCTTGAGCCTTAATTGTAGGAATAGTTCATAATTGTACTAATTTTTAGTGGAAAAATATCTTGGTGCTTCCAAGAACCATGAAATATTTTTTTTAAAAATGTGTATGTATAAATAGCTAACATATAGCCTTTAAATATTATAAATATATTTCTTATTAAATTACTGTTGATTAAGATGCATTTGCCTTATGTACTGTAGCACTTGTTATATATATAATGCACTTTTAATTGAAAATAAAGTATTTATTGTAAGTTAAAAAGCAAAAATAAAAACCTGAAATATGAATTTTGTTTTATGCACTGCAAGTATTACTTTATAATTCATTTTGGTATCATTTTCAGCCCTTGGTTTTGATCCAAATCATAAATTTGCAGAGCATGAGAACAGCACAGCGCTACATGTGGCAGCTGCATACGGTCAAGGGGTTGTCGTTCATATTCTTATTCAGGTAAATTCTTAAAGATTGCCTTCATTTATATATAATTTTTATAAAAATAATTACATTTATACTAAATTATACATATTCTTTGTTAATTAATATGAAAAAAATAGAATGTAGATATTCTAATAATAGATATAATGTGTAATTTATATAATTCAAATTTGTGGCGGTTTAATGCTAATATATATAAAAAAGGACTGAGTAAAACGGCTAAATTTGATTTGCTGACTGATATTATTCAGATTGTGGATATAATCAGAACAAAGTTTATATCATGAAAAGAAAATTTATTTCACATTTGATGAGTTTGACATTGATGAGTTTGAGATTATTGTGGCACTATTCTACATGAGTCGTTTAATTGTTTTTTTTTCTGCAAACTTTTTCATGATATTCTTGTTCTTATAAATTTAACTTTTAATTTTTGGAATTCAGTTATCTACACAGTGTTATTCATTTTTTTATATATATTGCATTCTCATTTTAGTATATTACATTTCTTTTTGACTGATGTATAAATGAGTTCATCTGTTATATATATATATATATATTTTGTTTGTTTTGTTTTTATATATTTTTTTATATCTCTTGTGTTTATAATTTTTCAGTTTCCGGGGACCATTTACTAGACATTTCATTGTTAAATTGTGTTTTTTTTTTGACCTTTTCTTATAAAAGTTATTTACTATTTTGCAATTTTTTAAATTTTTCGTAAATATATTTGACTATATATATTTTATCTTTTATCTAGCTATTATTTATTCTTTTTTAATCCAATAAATTTGTAAAAAAAAATTATATATTAATGACCTTTTTATTTAGAAGGAATTTTTTGTGGACTTCTGTTGCTTTTAAAATATAGCTTTATTTTTTCACTATTAAGAATGAGACCATAATCGCTAGCAGCTTTAGAATGTATACGAAGTCTAATACTGTTCTTAAACTTATTCTGAATTAATATATCCAGTTAAAACTATTATCTGATGCTTTTACAGTGAAACTTCTTTTGTAATTTTTAAAATAGTATTGGATTGTTTATCAGAATTTTGTCATTTTCATTTTTTATTTATCCTATTTTATAATTTCCTATAGTCTTTTCATCCTGACCTACAACTTCAGTCCAGTCTACTATAAAAATTATATAATTAGTATTAGTTATAGATCTGAATGTATGCATATGTGCATGACTTTGAAAATGGCTTTAGAAATATTATTATTTTCTAGGCTGGAGTTAGCTTCGATTCTAAAGATGAAGAAATGAGGACTCCACTTATGATGGCTTCAGAGAACAATCAACTTGAAGTAATGAAATATCTCGTCCGAGCAGGAGCTCAGGTTGATGCTAAAGTAAATATCTTATAAATAGATGGTTTATTAAAGTTAGTAACATATTATGTTTATTAATAATACATATGGTTACGTATTTAAATGCGAAATGGGAAATAATTCAGTGGTAATTTGACTGCTTGAGACAAGTTCTTGGTTCAGATCAAAAGCTTAATTCAAACTTTCACAACAAAACTTCAATAGTATACTAAATATAAAAAAAGGGCACTAAAAGATTGCAATTTTTCATTTGGTATTCTTTTTTGTTGTTTTTGTTGTAGTAAAGGCAATTTGCCATAAACAAGTTAGAAGATGGGTGTTCTTTAACTATTCCATGCTTGCATAGTGTCAGTGAATGAATATAGATATGGCTTCAATACAGAACATGGCAGTTGGGTTAAAAAAGAAGACTCGTAATAGTTATTAATGTTAATTGTATAGTAAATAACTAATTTGTCATTTTATAAGTTTCTTTCGAAAGTCTGGCATTAAAGTTATTTTGTAATTTGCACTTTTTAGTCATGAAGTGAATTAGATTATATGAAGAACGCTAATTTCATGAAGAAATTGTATGCGTGTTATTTATTTTATGCTTGTCCCTGTATTTAAACATTCCGAGTGTGTATACAATATTAATAAAAGTACAATTTTTTTTTTAATAAACAAACAAATAAAGTACTTAAACATAAATTTAATAGAATCTCAAAACTCATATATGTATTTAAACTCATACATGATATTTTTTTAGTATAATAGAAAACATGAACTTGGCCAAGGCTTATCTCATTTCATCCTTTTCAGTCTTTCAGAAGATCTTATCTCTTGAATTGCATAAACATGAAAAGTGTATACTACTCCGTTTTGTGGTACCTGATGGTATATTAATAGTAGCTACAGTCATTAAACACCATATATCAGTTAGTGCTTGAGTTTTATTAATGTACAAATTATATTTTTGGTATCAAACAGGCTGCGAAAATTAGTATTTATATCCTAATATAAAGATTCTCATAAGTATGTTTAAACATATTTAAATAATAAATAGATTTTTAAAGTGTATATATATTCTACTTTTAAACAATATAAATAATTTTTGTATTGAAGACCATTGTTTTAAAATAATGTGCAGACAAAATGAGGTTTGTGTTATGAAAATTTAAGTTATAGTTACTGCTTTGTAGAGAAGCAGTAGCTATTAAAGGCATTTTATGTATTGCCTTTTGTTTTAACTTTAGAAAGGTGGTGGTGATCCAGTGTATGAGAGTAGAAATGAAATTTTAAAAGTTTTATTTTGTTTTTGAAGAATCGTTTAAAATGTGTTAAGAGCTGGCTAAATAAAATAATAAATATATTGAATATTTCTCTAGTTCACACAATATAAGATGAGTTCAGTTTTTCACTTTAGTGCCATCTACTGAAAGCTTGAGTAATCAGTGATTCCCAAACTCATTTATTTCCCCATCTTCAGTCCGATTTCTGATTTTTATCTTTATCAACGAAGTTTGAGCTTTAAAGTTTTGAGAAATGTAATTATGCATTCAGCAACTACCTTAATTCCATTTTGCCCGTCAAGTTGTAAACTTGAAGTAGATTCAGATATATATAATTATTCGAGCAAGTTGACTTGGGTTCAAAATTTTAGGCTAATTTGAATTTCATGATGTTAATTTGATGAAATAAAGTGGAGTTCTTCCAACTTTGAATTCCAAATCTCATTGATAAAGGCAACAGCAAGAAATCACCCTCAGAATGGGGAGTTAAATATGTTTGGTTATCACCGATTACTGCTTTGTCTTATCATAATGAATTTTTATTAAGTGATTATTATAATTAAATATACTTGTTCACAAGAGAGCTTAAAACAATGTTATGTGAGTGATATAGCTGATAGTGGCAAAACAAAGTAACTTATGTATAGGTAATGTTACGAAATAAATTTGTCATCAGAAAACAATTATAAAGCTAGAGTTTTTTATATAATGTGAAACAATCAGGGATGAGTAAGAAGGATGCTGAAATGTTTTTAAAAATGTTTAGAGGCGAAATAATTGATGTCGACCACAATCTCTGGGATAAAACAAATATATATTATGAGATAAATTATATCATAGATAGTAAATTAGAAAATTCAATTCTAAATTTTTATTTTTTAATGTATGTATTTATTTTATCAAAAAATTGTAATTCAATAGGTCATGCGATACTCAGTCATCAGAAATGATAGGTTGAACTCTTGATCTGTCACTCACTAAACTGCACAAAAATTTATTTTATTTTTAGATTGTGAACTGTGCTGAACAGTTAATATATTTTGATAATTTAATAATGAAACTGATGTCAAAAGAGTTTTATTTTAAATTATTGAAAAGTCTTATATGTATATAATGATTGGAAAGTTTTATCTTGCATGTTTAAAAAAATATCTCTGACTTCTCTGCAAACTGTCAAATCTATAAACATGTAATTTGCATCTGTGTAATCGAATGATGAATATTTTATTGAAATGTTTGATATAGTTATGATTCGCAATGTCCATCACAGTTTAAATGCTTAGATATACATAACTTTTATATTATTAATTTCACCAGCATGTAAATAACTTTTACTATTGCTTAAATATGCGACATTTAGAATTATAGTCATATCACAGAATATTCTCATTCAAATATGTTAGTCAGAATTATTTGTAATCAGACTCATAACGAATCATTTTAATAAACTTGAAAATACAATTTTACTTTTCATTTATCAATGCCCATTCATTCTTCTCTCATCTGACCTCCAACCGTATATTCCGTAAGTAAATCAACATGGGTATCTGAAAAATCTGAAACTTATTATTAGCGGTGATTTTGGTTCACAAATTAATCAAGCCAGCTTAACATTTCATATATTATTTTAAATATTACTAATTTCAACAGCACATAAATAACTTTTACTACTGCTTAAATATCAGTGTTGATTTATTTACAATAAATGTGGATGAGGTCAGATGAAAGAGGAATGAATGGGCATTGATAAAAGTAAAATTGTACTCACAAGTTTATTAACATGATCTGTTATGAATAATTCTGAATAACGTATTTGAACAAGAATGTTCTGTGATGCAATTATAATTATTGGAGAATGATATGAGAAAATATTAACTATTTTTTATTCCATGCAATTATAAAATGTGCATTTTTAAAATCAGTTCCATAATTTAATATTAAACAGATTCAGCGCTTATGATATCTACAGCCGTTAATTAAAGTGAAATTAATTATATGGGGTTTGCTAGTTGCAAATTTGTTTTAAAAATTTAAAAAAGAAATCAAGCAATGATGTTTATCAATTTTATAAACTGTTGATTGAAACAACACATGGTATGGGATATCTATACCAGTGATGGCCTTTATCTAGAAAACCTATGCAGATGATTTTTAATCTTTTTGATTTCATTAGTTTGTTAGTGGTTGTCAAAATGTCATGTAAGCATAAAAATAGACCACAGCAATTCAGTCTGAAAAACAGTTCTTATACAGATAACTAGAGCATTTATTCTTATCAATTATGCAACTGTTAGGTTCACTTTTTATTTGTTCATATGCTTCAAATTATTTCCAGTACTTTTATGCATTGGTTTTTACTTAATTGTATTTTATTCTAACAGTTCCGAATGATTTGCAGCCCTTTTCACGTTTTTATTTTATAAATGAAGATTTTCTGTGATGAAGTTTCCAAATCACTGAAACTGTTAAAATACATGATAATAAAATATTGTTGGAAAAAAGTGTACGCAAGTGTTCTACATACATGTAAAAGGGAAATTTGTTAAGCAAGGTAGTTGAACTGGATTCAAAAACATAAGTTGTTCGAAATTTTTATGTTCTTAACCAGTAGCATAATATGAATAAAATGATTATTGAAATGATGCAATATTATGTTGTTTCCTTCCATGAAGAATGTTAGCAAGAAATGGAATCTATTCTCATTAATGTGCACTATCATTCAAAAACTTTTGTCAATTAGTGCAAAATCCAGAGGTAGTGTAGTAGTCTAACTTTAACTGCTACGTGCAGCATGTATACAGTTTCACTTCTGCAATAGGAAATAATAACTGTGGGCTCCCAAGTCACCAGCATAAAAAAAATTATATAAAAATATAAATCAAATAAGCAAATGGTTTATTATATTTTGCACTTGGAACGCAGTATAGGACAAATGTTAATATTAATTGGGTGGGTAACTCCAGAATACAATAAATAACTTTAGGTTCATACTAGTATTTCTATATATATTACATCAACAAGTTATGTGCATTTAATATTTTACCCGAATGCTTACAAAATAATAAAAGGCCTGTGACCCTTACTAATGCTAGAGATATTTTTAAACTTGTAGAGTAGATCTCTTTGGGACAAAAGGTCCACGAGTTTCCCAGCCACTCTTATGGTGAATAATTCTCTAGAGTGCATATAACCTGGGGGGGGGGGGCAGTTATTATCTGACTTTTGTATAAACAAAACAGTACTAGTTACCTTTGTTTATAAATATTTATTCATTACATTCTTATTCTTCTTGACTCGATTTTTAATTAGTCTGTTTAATCTTTTTATTTATAGCTATTTTTAGTTTCATTTAATGATACATCTTTAAAATTACAAATATCACTATATAAGACGACAAATTTATATTAATGTTATTTATATGTACAATTTCTTTTCCAATTTATAAATACAAAACATACACCAATGTAACATTTAGTGCAGATAGATGTCATTATTGTTGCATATGTACATTAAGTGAATACTTAGTTTTAAGTTTTGTATATATTTTATTTGCTCCCTTTATAATGATATATATTTCAGTCTAGTTTTATATTTAAGCAATGACAACAACAAAAAACTTTTGTTGCTTATACTTAACAGATAATAACATTAAAAAGTTCATCACTAACTTACTTGTCTTTGTATCTTTTACATACTGAAAAAAAAAGTATATAAACAATGACTCTGCCATTCATACCTTGTAATGAGGTGCAGTTTACCAAGTCAGTTTGCACTATTGTTTTATATACTAGAATTTTTATGAAAATAAAAGCAACTGCTGGAAATTTTGAAAATATTAGTTGTGTTATAATCGTAACACAATTTTAAAAGTAAATGTCAAATTATATAAAAATCAGAAAATAATGATATATATATTTTAAAATGTTGGAATACCCTCTTGAATATGCTATATTAACTGAATGTATGTTTTTTATGTTATCTGCAGGGTGAAGATGGCATGACCTGTCTCCACGCTGCTGCAAAAGCAGGTCATTTGGAAGCTGTTCGCTATTTGTTAGATTGTGGGAAGATTAGTGTTAACATTCAGGTAAATACAAGTTTTTTTAAAAATTAATCTACATAGGTATTTTTCTTTATATTAGAAAATGAATTGAAAATGGCACTAGCAATTTATTACTAATTATTGTAATACTAGCTTTATCTCTGGCTATACATGTGTTAGTAAAATATAATAATATAATGCAATACTTAGCTGTTTCTGTGACTATTATATTTATGTATTATTTAAATGAAATAATAATACATGACTTCTGAATAGCAATATCGCAAAAAAATTAAGCTTTTATGATTAGTTATACTACTGAATATTCAACTTTTAAGATTTTAGTTTAAATATATTTCTCACATATTAAACTAATTAGTATGAATAATTATTAAGCATAAACTATGATATACATAATATTAATCAAAACATGTCAAAACACAAAAATTAATGCAAACAATTTTTTAATGATTTCTTTATTTTCCTGACAGTTTCGACTGTCCTGCAGTCTTCTTCAGAGCGATCTTAATTTCCTCTACCTTTTAAAATAAAGAAATCATTAAAAAAAAATAATTTTCCATTAACTACTTCAGCTTCAAGCCGCCATATTGAACTTTTTAAAATACTGGCATGAGACACAATTTTCATAATAACTTCAGTTTTAATTATGTTAGAGCAAAAACAATTACATTGCTAGAAACTAGAAAAATTAAGGAAAACAATAAGAATAAAATAAATAGTGATAACTATATAAAAATAAGGTAAAAAAGAAATTTTCACATCTGAAATAATTATTATTTTATTGTTTGTTCATAATTTGGAAATTAACATTAACTAAAATTCAAAATACATTTTCAGTGATAATTTCTTTCTATTCCTTACAAAATTATCTTTCTAAACATGTATAATATGTCTTACCTGAGATAATCCACAGCTTCACAATCTCCAAAAGAAGTCAGATATGACTTATTCATTTTTATCTTGTACCCCAAATGTTCTAAATGTCAAAGGCATCTATAAAGAAAAAGATTCATCCTAATAAAAGATGCAAAAGAAATTATCATAGCAATTGGCTTCTTGTCTGTCTAAAACTAGAAATTGTAGGCTACTTTCTATACCACTGATAAAATGAGTTTCATCTCTTGATTTTATATATTTTGTGTACAATAATGTTTATATTCTTTGTGGTCACCAGTGTTTATATTCTTTATGCACTGCACAAGTGATGTTTATATTCTTTATATACAGAAGTGATGCTATCTTTTTATATTTATTGTACCACAGATATAATTTATTTGCATATAGTCTATAGATTTGAAAATAATGTTATGAAACATATAGCAAAAGCAAAGCATGATCAAGCATAAACATAAACAAGTTTCAGAATTGGATTATATGTTTGTGTATACAAAGTTTGTATATATTTGATTATTAGTTTTATAACCCATTGCTTGTAAAACATATTATATAAACATAATTAATGATTTTCAAAAAGTATACTTTTTGAAAATCATTATTTTTATAAAAATAAGAGGATTATTGTAGATAGAACTTTAGATAATCACGATATGAATTATATACTAATAAGTTTTATACGAGTAAATATATAATTACAAACTAAATCATACTAATTTTTCAATAAATATGAATTCTATGTGAGCATAAATAAATGTATTACAAACTACTTTTAGAAAATTATGATAAATATGAATTCTATAGAGCATATACGAGCACAAATATATAATTACACACACACCAATTTTTCGATAGATATGAATTGTATATGAGCATAAATAAATAAATATATAACTACAAATTAGCACACACTAATTACAAACTAAAATTAATAAAAAATATATTTTTTCCAAAAATTTTAAAAAAAATTAAAAATTTTTACTTACGTGATAGTCTGTTATAGGCCTTACCGGAGAAAGTTTCACTTCCAGCCGTAAAACATTTTATGTCTTTTATCATTTCGTGATAAGTACAAAAATTACCAAAAAAAACAAAATAAATAAATACTGTGGTTGATTAAAAAATTCGCCAAAAATCTAAATTTCAACCGATTTTTTTGAAATAAAGATCGTTTGAAAGCTAACATATACAGCTAAAAACGGCCATATTTTCTTTGACGTCATGATTATACTTTTTACGTCAGCAAAGAAAGAAAATAGCATGTCATCAAATAACTACCTGAAGTGCGCAAATTACGCCGACAAACCGGAAGTAGGTAAAGTGTATATGAGGGGAGTTAAAGCAATATATATATGAAGAAATGCAAAGAAAGTAAAAGGAGAAAAATAAGTAATTAAGTTTCAAGAAATACAGTTATTTGCATTGCATTTGTAATATATATGTATTTATGTGTTTTTCGATATATATATATATCGTGAATAGAATCATGCATCTCTAATTTAACTTAACAAATATCATTGTGTTGACATATGGAGAGGGAGGATGAGATTTGTTTAATCTCCAGAGTCACTTGATGAAATTTCTGCTTCTGGTTCATCATCATCATCATCAACCATTATCAATCCACTGCAGGATGAAGGTCTCTCCAAGTTTAATCCATCTTCTCCAATCTTTAGCTTCTCTTTTCCACAACACCCCTGCACATTTTCTTATTTCATCCATCCATCTCACATGTGGTCTCTTTCTGGGTCTTTTACAATCTCTTGGAATCCAGTTTAAAATTTCAATTGTCCATCTATTATCATTTCTTCTAGCAATATGTCCAGCCCAACTCCATTTCAATCTTTTAATTTTTTCAATAAGGTCAGTAACACCTGTTTGTTGTCTTACCCATACATTGCGTTTTCGATCTCTTCTTGTTACTCCCAACATACATCTCTCCATACTCCTTTGAGTGGTCTGAAGTCTCTGTATTGCTCTTCTATTAAGTGTCCAAGTCTCAGATCCATAAGTAAGAACTGGTAAAACACATTTGTTAAAAACCATTCTTTTCAAACACATAGGCATATTTTCTTTTAGTATCAAGTTATTTCTACCAAAAGCACTCCAATATGTCCAGCCCAACTCCATTTCAATCTTTTTAATTTTTTCAATAAGGTCAGTAACACCTGTTTGTTGTCTTACCCATACATTGCGTTTTCGATCTCTTCTTGTTACTCCCAACATACATCTCTCCATACTCCTTTGAGTGGTCTGAAGTCTGTATTGCTCTTCTATTAAGTGTCCAAGTCTCAGATCCATAAGTAAGAACTGGTAAAACACATTTGTTAAAAACCATTCTTTTCAAACACATAGGCATATTTTCTTTTAGTATCAAGTTATTTCTACCAAAAGCACTCCAACCAAGTTTAATTCTATGATTAATTTCCTCCATTATGTTTCCATCTGTATTAATAATCTGACCTAGGTATTTGTAACTGTTAACTTCTTCTAATTCTTCATAATCAATCTTTATTTTCATATTTTGAGCAAATCGATTAAACATTACTTTAGTCTTTTTAACATTTATCTTTAGTCCTACTTTTCTACTTTCATCTGCTAACTTCTGCAACATTTCCTGCAGCTCTGAAGCATTATTTGCAAAAACAATTACATCATCTGCAAAATCTAAATGACTTAAATACTCTCCATTTACTTTCATTCCTTTAGTTTCCCATTTTAATCCACAAAATACTTCTTGCAGCACTGCTGTAAAAAGTTTTGGAGATATTGAGTCACCTTGCCTTACACCTTTCTCAATGTTGATTTTTCCAGTATCATTATGTAATCTAATTGTTGCTGATGCATTTTTATAAATATTCTTTAAAATATGACAATATCCTGGATCTATACCTTGATGATCCAATGCTTTAATCACTGAAGAAATGTGTATAGAATCGAATGCCTTTTCATAATCTACAAATCCAAAACATAATGACAACTCATATTCATTTGTCCTTTCTATGACTTCTCTCAATACCTGGATATGATCTATTGTACTAAAACCACTTTTAAATCCAGCTTGTTCTCTTGGTTGGTGGAATTCCAAAGTTCTCTGTAGACGAGTTGTAATTATCTTGGTAAAAATTTTATATAAAACTGATAAAAGGCTGATAGGTCTGTAATTTCTAATATCTTCTTTATCACCTTTTTTAAATATTAATATTATTACTGCATTCTTCCAATCTTCCGGTATATCTTTATCATTTAGACATTTGATATATAACTTTGCTAAAATTGTTTCAATTTCTTCACCTGCTTCTTTTAATATATCAATTATAATTCCATCATTTCCTGGAGCCTTTCCTTTCTTCATACACTTAATTGCATGTCTCACTTCTTCATTTAAAATTCTGGGCAATTTGGATGATGTAATAGATATAGGAGGTACTTGTTCTTTATTACTATATAATTCTTGATAAAAATCTTCTACCAATTTCATGATGTCATCTCTCTTTTTAGTAATAATTCCATCTTTTTTTCTTATTGCAGATATAAATTTCCTACCAATACCAAAATGTTGTTCAACATTCTTGAGACTTTTATTTTCTTCTACAGCTTTCCTTGCTATTTCACAGTTATACTTTCTTATGTCATTTTCAACTCTTTTCCGTACCATTTTACAAAATTCGAGATATTCAATTCTTTTTAATACATCATTTTTGTATATCTTCATATTCCTTTTTTTCATCATAAATTCTCTAGTCTCAGTAGAAATTTTATTAGTCAATTGCTGCTTTTTTCTACCAGCTATCTTTGTTGCAGTTTTTAAAAGTGTATCAGTTATTTTCATATTAATTTCATTCAAATATGAATCATGTTCAAAATCTCCTAACACTTGAAACCTATTTGTAAGTTCTAATTTAAATTCATTAGACTGTTTCTGAAGATTAGGAATATCAACTGTAAATATTGTTTTTCTCAATCATTTTTGTCTCTCTAGTTTTACATTAACACGTAACTTACACCTTACTAATCGATGATCACTTCCTGTGTTAAATTTATTAAGAACATTACAATCTTGAAATATGTATTTCCTGTTAGTCAAAATATAATCCAATTCTGCTGTACCTTCATTTGGATGTTTCCATGTCCATTTCCTTTTAACATTTTTCTCAAAAAATGAATTCATAATATAAAGTTTTTCTTTTTCTGCAAACTCCACAAGTCTATGTCCTCTCTCATTTCTATTACCATAACCAAAATTACCTACAGCAATTTCATCTTTCATTTGTCTACCAATTCTAGCATTAAAGTCTCCCATAACAATTTTAAAATGTTGTTTACTCTGATCAAAAGCCTTTTGTACATCCATATAAAAATCTTCTACTACTTCATCACTATGAGAACTTGTTGGGGCATAAACCTGAATTATCTGCATTTGGTATCTGCTATTAATTTGTATAACTAATCTTGCCACTCTGTCCGATATACCATCAATCTCCACAATATTGTTCTTCCACTTTTTATTTATAATGAATCCTACTCCACTTGTATTTCCAATATGTGTGCCTTTATAATAGAGTATATGTCCACTTTTTAAATCAATTGTTTCTTCACCTTTTCTTCTAACTTCACAAAGTCCAATAATGTCCCATTTAATATAAGACAATTCTTCTTCTAATTCTTGCAATCTTCCTTCACTTGAAAGTGATCTGCAGTTGTAAGTACCTAAATAAAAAGTCGTCATCAAATGGCAGCTTGCGTCCACAATCAGGGGATTCTTAGCACCCTCTGCCTTCGGCCACCAACCGCTGCCTTGGTTTGTGACTTTACAGCCTCCTGGGAATAAGGGCCATGCTTTATTTTTGTCTGTCATAATTGTATATATGTATTGGGAAAAATATTTATCATTTACACAAACATTCATTCTGCCTTATCAGGCACTGAGAAGAAAGACCATGGTGTTACTTGATCTTAAACTCAGAGGTAAAAAGCCAATAAACTCACCACGCTGGCTAATGTGTGTTGGTGAGCAGCCCATCCATGTTCGTATACTATATGAATAATCACATAGTAATAACAGCTGCAACGACAAGAACGTATGGAGTGGACATTAGGAATTTGCCCTGCTCGGTTCCTTTAAGGCCTCCAAGAGGAATCAAAGGGTCTCCTTTCAGTTAATAGCAAACTGTAAATTTGCGAAATAATTGTTGGGTTTCTTTATACATAAATAATAAACTTCATTAGCAAATATTATTAACAATGGCATTAATTATAATATGTATGTCCAATTAAAAAATGATTGGGAATCTCTCCAAGTTGCCTGAAGTACTATTTCTGAATCAATGCACGTATTAGGCAGCTGATCATTGCAAAAATTGTAAGACGTTAGCATGTATTATAAAATATTGCATAAGATTTATCATTGTTTTAAATATATAATACATAAAGCATTTAATAAAAGATTGTTAATTTATTATGCACATTACTATTATTTTTAAAAGTAATTTATTGCATTGGAGAATTTTTAATATTTAAATTAATTTATAAAGCATTGTAGAAAGATCAGGTTTTTTTTTTAATTATTGTGAGTTGACATATTTTCGAATATAAATAATGTTAGGCTATAGCTCACATTTATTTTTATTGATATATTGCTTAAATTGAGTTAAGTAATATAAAACAAAATCCATAGTCTATATATATATATATAAAGGATACATAAATAATAGATAAATAAAAGATAAAGAAAAAAATATTTTTTCCATACATAGTAAAGTTACTTTTTTAAAATTATTGTGAATTGACATTTTTTAGAAGAAATAATAGAAGCCTCTCAGTTTTTTATTTCTTAAATTTAACCTTTTTTATTTTTTATCATCATATATATATCTTTTAGTTAATTAATGGAAGTGTATTTTTAAAATCAAGCAAATGTCGCTATTTAAAAATTACTTTCTCACAAGTTAATGAAATATACATATTACTTTGAATTTAAGCCGCAGTAGGATTTTAAGATTGGAAAAAAATATAAAAATAATTTTATAGTAAGTATTGAAAAGTAATAAACATTTTTATTTACTTAAATAGGAACTAATATAGATACAATAAGGTACCTATTTTATTGCAAATCTTTTTCAAACATGCTTTCACTTTTGACATCTTCATTTTAAGACCTTGAATTTTCATCTTCACTATTACACAAGGACAAATCATTTTCAGAGCCATTTAAATTATTAGTAATGCAACATTTTATGAAAGATTTTTTAGTAATTTTTCCAAAATTGCCAAACCCATTGAGTGTGGATAATCAAAAACCTCAAAATTGAAATATGATCAGATACGATACGATTTTATAGCATTTGGATTAATTCAAAAAAATGTAAACAGGGAACCCCTGAATAAACTGGTATTAATGATCATAATATTATGTGCATGCGTAGAGCGTAAAGCAAAGACAATCATTGAGGAGTGGGAGATTGGCTGAAATAAGATGTTAAAATAATTGCTTTGAATATAAACCACATTCTAATTTTACGTTTTGAGAATTTGAATAAAAAATGCCACTTAAATTCGAAGTAATATGGTATTTAAAATTTACTTTATCAAATGAGAATATTGTTAATGAAGGTGTTAAAATTTTATCAAATTCAGTAGTATTTCTCTTTCTGTACCCACAGCATTTTAAAATGTTTTTTAGCACATGCTAAATATATTTAAATTGACTTCCTAAAAGTTTTTCAATTTCATAATAAAATTTATCAAATTCAGTAGTATTTTTCCTGCTGTACCTGTACTATTTTAAATTTTACTTTAATCCATATTAAATATATATTTATTTTAAATGATCAAATGTCAATGTTAAAATTTGTCCATGATGTCTTTTATACGTAAAATTAAAAATAATCAATTTAACACAAAATTGAAGTAGACAATTCACTATAAATAAAAAAACTATCCAATACATCAATCTGGCTTTTATTCCTTAATGGAACCTTTTCAAGATGTTTCTTTTTACACAATCATATTGTGATGTGATGCATTGTGGAATCTCCTTTCTCAAAGTCAGGAATCTCTTGTGGTCACTATGCCCAGAGAGACCTGTTAACCACCTTCCCTTTCCATTCTCCATCTAAGTTTTTTTCATATTCTTCTTTATCCTGCTTCATCCTATTTCCACAACATTATCCTTGTCCACTCTATGTCCTTAATATCTAAATATCCCTTTTCCCAAATTCTGCATAAAAACTAAGAACCCACTTTCTGTATAATTACTTTGTTTATATTTATTCTTCCACAACTTCATTATTTATACCCTTTCTTCTTGTAAGCATTTACACTCTGTTAATGGATGCCTAATATTTTCTATGCCTTCCTTACATAATTTCTCAATTTATTTGGATATTCCCTTGTTGCTACTCTCCATACTAATTCTCCAACTCCCTAGTTTTTATTAATAGATCTATTTTTCTATCCCATTTCTTGCCACTACAACACTCAACAATTCTTTTAACAATCATCCCACCTTTTGTATAAGTATACTGACATAAAGTATTCAATTTTTTTACACTGTGAGGTGATGCTCTGTGGCTTGTTCTTTATCGGAGTCAGGAATATCTCAGCTGCAATCTCAGAGAAACCTTTTAGCCACGTTACCTTCCCTTTCCATTCCCCTCTCTTAAGTTTTTTCGATATTCTTCACTATCCTATTTCACCACATTTCCACAACATGATCTTTGTCAACTCTATGGCCTTTATATCTAAATCTCCCTTATTTTTCCTCAAACCCAGCATAAAATCCAAGAACTCACTTTCTGTGTAATCTCTTTGTTTATATTTAGTCTCCCACAACGTCATTATTTGTACTCTTTCTGTTTAGAGGCATTTACATTTAATTAACAGATGCCTAATATTTTCTATCCCTTTCCCTTACATAACTTGCAGACTAACTTCTCCGTATTTTTCTATTTATGTCTATATTCTCTTGTTGATAAAGATTCTATTCGAGCCTTAAACTGTAACTACTTTCTTTACTATTATCATAAATTAACTAGCACCCAATATTCTGTTTACTTTTATTTATATTTAAACTCTTTATTTTCCATATTAGTTCTCCATTTCTCCAACTCCCTATTTTTTTTATTAATGCATCTATTCTTCTAACCCATTCTTTGCGACTATAAAACTCAACAGTTCTCCTAATACAGTCATCCCATCTTTTGTATATGTATACTGACATAAATTTTTTATCCAAATCTTCTGCATACCGTACTACCTTCCTCGCCTATCTGGTTTCCTGTCCTTTACTCATAACCCAGTTAAATACTATTTTGGCTATTCTCTTATCCATAAATTGCAATCTAACAAACATTTTCATTTTGCTTTTTGCATCTCTTATATAAAAACTTGACTATCCCATTTCTTCCCACATTGCCTTCTTTGCTTCCACACATTGCATCTAAAGCATGTCTTCCTACTTCTCTTTGTACTTTTTTCTAAGCAATCTAACACCCCATTACTAACACATAACCCATCATTATCATAAGTTAAGCCTGCTACTGCCATTTCCTTCCATACAATTCTAGCTACATCATATTTATTATATGAAAACATTTAATTTCTTTATCAATCCATTTCTTTTCTTCATTTATCAATTTTTTCTTGCATTTATTCAAGAGATTTCTCTGATTACTTAAGACGATTCCCAAATAGTTATACCTATTCACCACATTTTTTTCTTTTCTCTTTCCCCAGTATTTATCATCATTACTTTTGATTTTTCTTCACAAAATTTAATCTCTATCTCTTTACCCATTTTTGTGAAGGTCTTCAGCATAACTTCCATATGTTCCCTACTTTCTGGGCACAAGATGATATCCGCAAATAAAAGACCCGATAATATATATTGTACCCTTCCTTAAAGGAAAATTACTGAACAAAAGAATCAGGCTAACTAGGTTATAACAATATTGAACTACCGTTAAGTTACTTAAACAATAACTATCAAGTCGATTGATATTAAGACTAGCTTAAGGTACACTGCTAACATATAGTATCTTATAGAACAATATTTTTCAATAACTAAATATAAAAAAACTTATTAAATAAAATACTATAATACATAAATTTAACATTCATTTCAATAATAAATGTAGCTTATAAACTGGCTCAATATTATAAACAAAATATGGTTCTTATCAAAATAACATATATAATTATGAAACTCTTAGCATGAAACGTTCAGTAAGGTACACTGGCTTAAACATTGAGAATACAGCCCGCAAGATACATTCCCAAGGGCATAAGAATATTATCCCACCAAATTTATATAAGAGAACTACCATGTAATACTTTCATATCTTTAAAAACACACATCTAATAATCCTAAAATATGATTTATAAATTTATTACAGTAATAACAATAAATTACTTACTATTGCTTTAATAAAAATACTTATTGGACATTTAACATTAACTAATAATTTCTTACTTATTTATCATCTTTCAATAGAACAATTTACAATTCTCCATAATAATAATAATGATGATGATGATGATTATGATGATCACCATCATCAGTTTATTTCTAACAAACTAATAAAATGAATTAATTAATTAAGATCCTTATATGATGAGGGATTTTACATGATGTCTAACTATTCTTACAAAATAATAACAATAAGCAACAAAAATAACGTAATGACTCTCAAGATTGATTCGCCAGGCACCATATTGAATTTTTAAAAAAAAAATTGACTTGAGATATAATTTTCACAATAAACTTCAGTTTTAATTATGTTAGAGCAAACAAATTTACATTAATAGAAACTAGAAAAACTAAGGAAAACAATAAGTCTAAGACAAATAGTGATAATCATTTAAAAAATAAGGAAAAAGAGAAATTTCAACATCCAACATAATTATTACTTTATTGTTTGTTCATCATTTCTAATTTATCTAAGTTTAAATTACATCTTCATTGATAATTTCTTTGTATTCCTCACGAAATTATCTTTCAAACCATATATAATATTTCTTACCGGAGATAATCCATAGCTTCAGAATCTCCGAAAGTATTCGCTTCATTTTTATTTTGTATCCCAAAAGTTGACAAATCTCAAAGGCGTCTATAAGAAAAAGATTCATCCTAATACAAGATACAAAACAAATCATTTCCAGAAGTTGGATATGCATTTGTCATCATAGCAATTAGCTTCTTCTCTATCTAAAACTAGAAATTGTAGGACTACTGTCTGTATCACTGATAAAATGAGTTTCATCTCTTCATTTTATATTTTTTGTGGACATCAATGATGTTTATATTCTTTATGCACACCTTAATGCTATCTTGTTATATTTATTGTCCCACAGAGATATAATTTATTTGCAATGCTAGCTATAGACATTTGAAAATAATATGATGCAAGATGTGGCAAAACTACTGACTCCACAGCATGAGTATCAAGACAAAGGCAAGAATCAGAATTTGATTCTTTGCCTGCATACAATTCCATGTGGTATATGCATAATTATTGTGGCTACCACTGTACACATAACATTTGAAAACTTTATTGGTTTTAAGTGTTTATATTTTCACATAGTACTATGCCTAGTAAATTTTGTGATTGCTTTATCAACTGCAACCTTTCTGTACATTAGATTATCAGTTTTTAAAATTTACATTGCACTGTTCTAGATATGTAAATCATTACTTGTTATACAAACACAACGCAAGAACAAGTACAAACACACTAATACAAATATAAATATATACCTTTTGAGAATCATTATGTCTATACCCAAAATTACACTACAAAAACAACTTTTGTTATATTTGAATTTATATACTGTATAATAAAGAGCATAAATGATTTAATATTATATAATTTATATAGTACACTCACATCAATACAAATGCAAACAAATTAATATTCCATTTATCAAATAATTTTAAAAAACTTAAAATATTAAAAATTAAAATTAATAACTTAACGATATTTCGCAAAACAACTTTTGTTATATTTGAATTTATATACTGTATATTTACAATTAGGCTCCAGGTATGTGACGAGTGCCTGTATTTCAAATATTTGTATAATAAACAGCATAAATGATTTAATATTATATAATGTATATAGTACACATACACCAATACAAACAATCAAATTAATATACCATTTATCAAATAATTTAAAATATTAAAAATTAAAATTAATAACTTACGATATTTCGCGATTACATTTATATTGCGTTGATGGCCTTCATATCTGAATTATTAGCGTATTTTTAATCCATTATATTAGGGTTATAAGGCTGATAAAGATTTTCTGCCTTTATCGCTTTGTGTAAACTAGTAAATTGATCCGAAAATAAAAATAAATTCATCTAATTTTAAAAATAATTGTAAAAAATTCAAATTTTATCCGATATCTATGTAAGATACATCATTTGAAATGTAAAATGGAGTAACAAATGCTGGGATTTCTGTTGACATCATGCTTATAGGTTTTGCACAGTTTAAAAAGAAAAAATTTCAACCCATCGGCTGAAGCGAACGGTTAATCCTCCAATGATTCAAGCAGTTAAATTTATTTAATGATTAAAGTTTAGCAATAAAACATATATAATATATAATAAGATTTAAAATAAATATTATACAATCTTTCTTTGTTTAATGTGTCATTCTTTTAAAATATAATGTATGTGAATATTGTGGCAATAGCAAGTATATCTTTCATTGGTGTTGTATTAGTTTAAAAATAATTATCAATGATAATATCTTCTATGATAATAATAATAATAATAATAGTAATAATATTATACTTTGTTACTCAATCAAATATAATAAAAATAATATCTAAGTAATCTTTAAGAAACATGTACTAAATAAGTAATATTCAAATTATTAATTTCTGTGGATAATGCATGTAGAATAAAAAATCAAATAAGCAACATGCAGATAGATTAGTTTCATAAACAACAATTAACAAATTTATTTATAAATTAATAATATTATACTATTACAATATAACAACATAATATAAAAAAATGTTTACAACAGTAAAATAAGAATTAAACCACTAAACATCACATGATCACCATCTCTTATACTAGCACATATTTGTTATTAAACAAGGCAAAACTCTTTATACAGTAGTGCCACCCTGTGACAACCAGTGTAATCAATGGAAGAGATGGTGATCATGTGATGTTTAGTGGTTTAACAACAATCCTGCTTAATAGGATAGTGGGGGTTATGGTTGCTAAAGAGCCAAAGACACCAAAAGGTATGGCTGCTGAACTGAGTTCAGACCCATATGATTTTATAAGCTATTGAGCTTAGATTGAAAATATTGTGTTTTCAATTTCATTCTCATAGTTTTGTATAGTTAAATAGAGATAAAAGGTGGCTGCTGGAGGGGTTGCATTAGATCCTAAGATCTAGGTGCAGTGCTCTCAGATCCGAGGCTCCTCACTGATGAAGGCCACAAGGGTGACACTTCTGTATGGAGAGTTTTGGCTTGTAAAATAAGAATTAACATTATTTAACATAATATATATATATATGTACATTTACAGCAAATCTCACCAATAATTACAAAAAATAAAATAAGATAGCCTTCACTCTGGCCATTTTAAAATAAAATAAAACTTACAACATTAATGACAATATGTGATCTTCATTCAGTAAAATAATAATCTATTATTTGTATTAGGAATAGTTAATAAACATCACTTGACCACCTCCTCTTATGCTTGTGTATAGCTGTTGTTAAAACAGGCAAATCTCACTATATATATTGCCACACACAGCAAGCTAGAGTAATCAATGGATGCCAGAAAGAAGGCTTGTGCATAAAATCCCCATCTAGTGCCTACTCATTCAATATCCCCAGACTAGTTTCTGGCTTATGGCCTTCGTCAGTGAGGAGCCTTGGATCTCAGAGCACTGCATCTAGATCTTAGGATTCTCCAGCAACAACCTTTTATCTCCATTTGTGGCAATATATATAGTGAGTTTTGCCTGTTTTAACAACAGTTATACACAAGCATAAGAGAACGTGGTCATGTGATGTTTATTGGCTTAAAACCAATCCTGCCTAATAGGATAGTGGTGGCTATGGTTATTAAAGAACCAAAGACACCAAAATGAATGGGTACTGAACTGGGTTCAGACCCATATCACTATATAAAGCTAATGGGCTTGGATTGAAAACCTTAAGGTGTCTTCAATTTAAGACTCATAGTTTTGTAGTTAAATGGAGATAAAAGGTGGTTGCTGGAGGGTTGAATTAGATCCTAAGATCTAGATCCAAGGCTCCTGACTGACGAAGGCTATAAGCCAGAAACTAGTCTGGGGATATTGGATGAGTAGGCACTAGATGGGGATTTTATGCACAAGCCTTCTGGCATCCATTGATTACTCTAGCTTGCTGTGTGTGGCAATATATATAGTGAGTTTTGCCTGTTTTAATTGGAAATAGTTATAATAAATTTCTCACTTTCTAAGAAAAACTTAATATCACACTTATACTGTTATAAAATATACTTTTTACTATGTAGTGCATCAATATAAGTTTATATTTAAAATACACTTATATTAAAATTCAACAAATAGAATATTAAAAAAAGAAAATTATTTAAAACTTTCTTTGCAGTTTAGTAAAGTAGCATCTTGATGTTTGAATATCAGAAACTTTTAAATAAAAATATGAATATCTCTCTATAAATAATTAACTATTTATGCAAAATGTTTAAGAGATAATTTCATAAATTTTTGTAATTTAAATGCGTTTGAATTACTTATAATAAAATTTAAAGAACTATCTATAAATTATATTGCTTGACATTTGTATTATTTTTGTTTTCATAACATTCAAAATCATTTTCACTACTCTCACTTTCATTCCGATTTGAATATGCATCTGTTTAAGCTAAGCGATATCTACTTGTGGAAACATCCATGGATTCCTCTTATATTTTATATTATGACAATCATCTCAACATCAGTTGCGAAGAAATTTCCGTATACTTCATCTTGCCCTCTCACAAATTATCAACTTCAAACAGTTTACTCGTTACTTTTCCAACTTATAAAACTATCCTCTGATTCCTGTTGTGATAGATAATGATTAAAGTGTAGGGTATAGAATAATAATAAGAATGACTCAAAAGAATAAGATAATATCATCATGGATATAGTGCAAATCATAATAATAGGTCCGTATTCATCGGGCACCTAAGATTCAAATCATGGCTTTATTATAGCACTTATTGATGATAAGGAAATGCATCTATCCATGGAAAATGATATACAACCCTATGTTATCTGTATATTTTAATAACTTTAAAAAGTATGGAAATATAATTTACATACAACAGTTTTTAATTTATCCCTAACATCTAGAATTTCATATGAATAATTTTCCGACCACCATCTTATATCTTCCCCACTGAATAACTCACTTAACATCGTAAAATATACAAACCGCATTCTAAAATAATTTCCAAAACAACAAAGATCTAAATTCATGTCAAGATGGGTTTTTTTTTAAAGTTTTCATGCAGAAATGATCTTCATAAATATACATCAGTACTATACATTTATTTATTATATAATTTAGAGATCAATATTCCTTTTCTGTATTTTAACAGATAACATTCACAAAGATAAAATATTAATAAATTAAAGATGTTATCTAATGTATGCATATTCAAGCGTTCACATTAAATAAATATTTAAAATATTCTTTAATGTTTTCCAACATTATTCGTCCACATACATCAACTCTTTTATAAAAAATACACACGATGATCATTTCTATCAACGGTTCATTCCACTGTTTAATATTAAATTCAAGCAATATGAAATACTAATTTAACATATTAGTTAAGATATATCACTTTAAAAAAAAAAAAAAATTAAGCAAGATGTAATCTAAATAATTAAAGGAAATTAGCAATGATCTCAAACATTATTAAGATCATTCATGGCGATCTGCTTCTTGGATCAAAAAAAAAAAACAAAACAATTACGATTGTAATTTACCTTGTTCAGAAAATTACTTTCTGGATACCCATTTTTATTATTTAACATTCTAATAATAATAAAATTAATCTATTCTAAGATTAAATTTAAAATATAATAACAAAAGGTTTAGTTTTAAAATTTAAAAAAAAAAAAAAAGTAAAATTCTAAATACTAACATTATATTTAACAAAAAAAAAAAAATGATAAAGGTTTTAAGATATGAAAAGATTTTTTTCTCTCCTCCTGCTTGTAAGTTGAATGCTTGTCAGGAATTTGCTTATCAGGAATTGTTCTGTTTCCTACTTATGGGGAAAGCTTTGTGCACAATCATACTCCTGTCTTGGCACTATTAAAAAAAATGCAGAAGTAGTAATATAAAATCCATTAAAATCCAAGAAGAATATTAAAATCCCGAAAAGATAAAATGTTTATTTTAGTTCTTTCTGAAAATTTTTATTCAGGCATTTAATATCTTCATAGAATAATAATTCAAAATTCATTGTATATGTAATATTTTCTTAGGTATGTTTTGGCTGTTGTCTATAGCAGATATATTGCAGTAAATGTAAGTAATATTCATATTTTCCATCAGTCAAAAACATTGGTAGCAGACATATAATATAAACTATTTATTTAATACATTTATCAGCAGACATGTAGTTTATGTATTAAAATAAATATTTCTTTCTTTAAAAGATTTATGATTTTTATCATTTTAAATGTATATCTTTTCACTAAATATTTTTCTTATCCAAGTAAAAAACAGCTTAATCATTCAAAACATTTATTATCTGATATAATTTCAATCTTTTAAAAAGACATATCAGAATTCATTTATTCCAAATAAAGTTATTTTAAAGTATATAATTTATTTATTGTATTGATCAATAGCAAGTCCTTTTAAAAGCGTAAAAGATATTCAAAAATCATATTCTTCAATCTGTCTTTGAATACATTGTTTTAAACGTAAGACCATTTTGATTACTTTAAAGACAAATTAAATGTGAATTAGTACTATCAATTATATATAAAAAAACAGTCATCCATTGTGTTATAAAACATTTTAAATTCAGTTTTTAAACTTAGATGCCGAGTCTTAATTTTCTTTTCTTTTTTTTCAAATTTAACACTATGATAAAGATTTTTAATATATATCCGATTTTTCTTAATTGACTTTAATGAATTATTTTTATTGTAATATGATAAAGTTATTGCAAAAAAAAAAAAAATGCTCAAAGTTCTTACATAAACCTCCTCTCTTGTGGAATATATTCTTTGGCATTTAGTATTCAGGTAATCATGGAATAGCCACCACATCCCACTTGATGGCGCTGTTACTAAACAAAAACGAGTCAATATAACATCCCCTGGCGCGATATTTAAATGATTCAATACAACATTTTTTTAATAAATGTGTTTTTAATTTCATTTATTTTAACAAAAAAATGAACCTTTTTTTAAATATGTGTTTTTAATTTGATATTTTTTATCTAAAAAGAAACTTTTTCTGGAAATGTGTTGTTAATTTAGCTAATTTGAAATAAAAGCAATCTTTTTGTTGAAAAAAAAATGTTTGTTATTGATTTCCTGCCCGCCCTCCTTTTTAACTATAACACACAAAAAAAAATGTTTGTAATTGTATTTTCTCCCACTCATTTTTAACTATATCGATTTTTTTAAAATTAAATATAAAGCCAAAACTAATTTTATTCTTGTTATAACTTAGCAGAAACATGTATTTAGTCAACAAACGTAAAACGTTTCATTCATCAGTATTTCAAGAAATAATACTAGCACATTTTTTTGATTGAAAAATGTTTTAATAAAAATAAACAAAATATAACTATTGCATACAGTTAGAATAATTACATTGTAAATATAAACTTTAACAACAACTGGAACACTGTCCTGATGAGAATGTTGATCCAGCTGCTGCTGCTGGCTCTTGCCTACTGCTTATTTCTTTTAATATGGACATGAATAAATCTTCGCCTCTGTGCATGCGGCACCACAGAAACTCTGTCAGGTAATTGTCAATATCTTTTCTGGCTGTGCCACGTTATCTCTTATTTTTCTACTTGAGTAAATCCCACAAGCACTCTATATTTTGGGTGTGCACACCTGGTGTGGGGTCAACGAAATTGTAGCGGTGGTTTACTCGAAGATGGTGGAAACCGGCGCTCTCCAGCTGTGATGTTGGATAACCTCTCCAGCAATCGGATATAACAATGGATCCACATTTAACATTGTCGCAGAGTGCTTTAACGAGATTGGCTGCAGAGCGGGAGGCGACAGTCACGGCGAAGCATTCCCCTGTCTCACGGCAGATACCTCCGAATAGCCGCTGTTGTGGGAGTATCCTGCTCTGGTTGTTTTTCCGACATGTAAACAATGTCTCATCTACCTCCACCATCATATTTGGTCCATCTATTTTAATACAGGGATGACACAGTAGACTCTCAGCACAGTTTGTGCAGGCCAGCGTTCCAAGAGATAACGACGTCTCTGGAAATTTGCACCTCCTCATGAGCATGTTGGACTGTCAAATCATCACAAGCCCAGTAATAGATGACTTGTAACGCTTTGACAAAAGAAATTCTCGAGCCCTCGAAAAAGCTACCGTTTCGAAGAGAACAGGTACGTCGACAGGCAGGTGACTTGCACTTAAATGTATACCCTATCTAGCTCTTTAACACCATATCCACTCCGCATATTCACTGTCTCGCAGAAGGGAGCATATGATGTAGTTGTAAAAACGCCACCGCCTCGGCCTCCGTGGCTGGCAATTCTGAAAAGGGTCAATATTTTGACTATACTTGCGGCCATTTTAGAATTCTCGAATGTAAAATCTCGTGACTGATGTTACTTTGCCAGATAAATTGTTAAAAACACCCTTCCCCAAATTTTGACAATTGACCATGTCTACAGTGATTGTTGTTTGCAATGTTAAAATTTAAAATAACAACTGCCACATACATTGAAAGAAGTTAAAAAAATGTAAAATAAACATTTGCAGAATTACTTACACTTCAATTCTACAATCCCAAAAGAAAACAAATACTGTAAATGTAAATTGCGAAACTTTCGAAGAAAATGCTAACCATAGTGAAGGTGTCAAAGAGTGACTTTTTTTTGGGAAAGATAAGGGTCGCGAGAAAAATAACTCAAAATAGGTATATATGTTATGGTATAATATTACTGACAGCATATATATGTAGGCCTACTAATTGGTATGCCTAGTAAATGGCATTTTAATGTGCTTTTACCTAGGTAAAGTGCCATTGGGCAGCGTAAGGCGACTAATCCACGACAACCAGTGTTCATTATCCCAATATTTAAATAGCTACTATCGCGTTTATAGAATTATTGAGGTCCTAATCTAAGTTCAGATAAGAGTAGACTGACAGGGAAATTTGGTGTTTAGTGAATCATTTAAATAATTATTCAAATTATATTTTTCAATAACACTTTTAAGTAAAATAATAATAATGAAAAAGAAATTACTACTGCCACAATATAAAAAAAATATAGTTATAAATTTTAAACTAAATCTATCTTAATTCGAATCTGTAAATCACTGTATCTCTGAAAATCTCTAAATCACTGTCTAGATTGGCTTAAACCTCTTTTTTACTGGCCTTAATCTAATGATTTTATTGATCAATGCTGCTTGTACAAATCTGCTAATTTACATAAGTACATCAATATCATTTTTTAAAATTAAGTTTTAAAATTATGAGTCATGAATTATTAAATATCAAATTATTTAATACTTTAAATATTAAATATTTTTATCTAGAAATTAAATATTCTTTTAAAATGATTTTTAATATTCTAATGATCTAAAATTTATTAAAAAAAAATACTACACCTAAATAAAATAATAATAATTTTTTAATTATTACTTTTTTAATAATATCTCTAGACTTAATATTTGTTACACTTTATTGTGTATCAAAACAAGCTAAAATTTAAGTTTTCTTTCACTAACTTTTTATAAGCCTATATATTCACACAATCACCTTCTAATCATGTGATACTTTCAGCACACTTTAAACTAATATTAAATTAACTTACCATTTAATAAACAATGTTTTAAACAAAATAATTACTTTAAACCTATAATATAAAATAAAAAATAAATCCTAGATATAATAAAATATCTTTATCTAACAACAAAATTATATATAACAATAGCTGTAATATAATCATAACATATAAAAGCTCTTTTCGGCAAATTTTAAATTTTTGCCCTTTTCAGTATGTCGTAACTACAAAAATAAACTATATTGCATACATAGTGACAACCACTGCCTCTATATAAAATTAGCACAAGCCTATAATTTATGCTTAAATATCTTTATAATAACACATATTATACAACCCTCCATTCATTTTTCATTATCCAATTATTAGTTAAATTAATTGACGTTTTATAAATGTTCATACAATTATTTCTGTTATAATTAATGTAATTGGTTTCATATATCTTCCTTCTATTAATTTCTTTAATATAATTTAATGGACATTTATTCTTAACATAATCTATTCTGTGTCCATATTTTAAGTAGTGAACATATAATGCAGATCTGTCATCTCTCCTATTAATAGCATTATTACGTTCTTTAGCCCTTTTTTCTAATTGTTTTGCTGTATATCCATAATAAATCATACTGCAATCCCTACAAGTAATTTTATATACTATACCCTTTTTATATTTTATATCATCTTTTATTTTATAATTCCCTACTAATATATCAAGATTTTTACTGTTTGCCCATCCTATTTTAATATATTTATCTATATAATTTTTATTTGTATTTTTTAATAATGTATTATAAATTTTAAGAACATATGAAAGTTTTATCCATTTTATATTTTCTGGTTCACTATTATTGCTAAATTATTTTGTTTATAATTAAAGAATATATTTTTAATGCTTCTAGGGTTATAAAATTTGCTGAAAAGAGCTTTTATATGTTATTTTTATATGTTATGATTATATGACTATATTACAGCTATTGTCATATATCATTTTGTTGTTAGATAAAGATATTTTATTATATCTAGAATTTATTTTTAATTTGCAAAAGCAACATAAATGATTTATTCCTTGTATTTTAGATGTTCGAATATAAAATAATTATTACTATAATTAAGCTATTCTATCTCTAGTATTTTCTAACTATAATAAATAAAAAATAATATCTTTTAAACAATTTATTGTATCATTTTATAATTAATTCATCTCTAAATGAATTCAAACTATTTAATATATCTTTATAAGCTTTTATCTACTGAGTTTGAACCCCTACTTCCTATAATATCAAAATTATATGCTAGAAAATAATTCTAAATTTAAAACTTTTTTTAATATAACTACTTTTCCAACTCTACCTATTTATCACTATCTCATATAAAGGGGACAATATATTCCCTTGCTATCTATTAATGCTATCTCTTCTTAATCTTTCTATTGCTCTCTCCATTTTTCTCAAATTAAATACCCTACAGCAACTATCCCCCCATGGACATTTCCTCTCCATGGACATTTATCCCCTAATTGTGCTTGACTTTTAACCATGTTTACACATTGGTTTAAATTTTCTTATATATAGAAAGTTACATAACATTTTCTTTCCTTGTAATTTTTAACATATTTTTTATTATCTGAATATTTTTTTCACAATTCATTTTCTGTCCAGTTTCCAAAAGATATATATATGGCACTGACCTTATATATTTTTTATTAATTGCCGTATTATGCTCCTTTCTTCTTTCCATGATAGTCTTTCCTGTCTGACCTATAATATATCATACTGCAAGGTCACAACTAATTTTATAAACTAACCCTACCCTATTTTTAATATTACCCATTTTTTTTAGTTACACATCCATTTCCCTAAAGGTATTAAGATAGGCTGGAAAAATAATAAATGTTTAGGGAAATGGATGTGTAACTCAAAAAGGATGGATAATATTAAAAATAGGGTAGGTTTTGTGATCTTTTCAATATGATGTATATAGGTCAGACAGGATAGACTGCCATGGAAGGAAATAAGGAACATGATAAGGCAATGTAACATGAGGACCATATATACATTCTTTAAATCATCATCATCAATCATTATCAATCCGCTGCAGGATGAAGGTCTCTCCAAGTTTACTCCATCTTCTCCGATCTTTAGTTTCTCTTCTTCACATCACCCCTGCACACTTTCTTATTTCATCCATCCATTTCACATGTGGTCTCTTTCTGGGTCTTTTACAATCTCTTGGCATCCAGTTTAAGATTTCAATTGTCCATCTATTATCATTTCTTGTAGCAATATATCCAGCCCAACTCCACTTCAGTCTTTTAATTTTTTTAATGAGGTCAGTAACACTTGTTTGTTTTTTTACCCATATATTGCGTTTTTGATCTCTTTTTGTTACTCCTAACATGCATCGCTCCATACTTCTTTGAGGGGTCTGAAGTCTTTGTATTGCTTTTCTATTAAGTGTCCAAGTCATAGATCCATAAGTAAGAACTGGCCAAACACATTTATTAAAAACCTTCCTTTTCAAATACATAGGCATATTTTCTTTTAGTATCAAGTTATTTCTACCAAAAGCACTCCAACCAAGTTTAATTCTATGATTAATTTCATCCATTATGTTTCCATCAGTGTTAATAATCTGACCAATGTATTTGTAGCTGTTAACTTCTAACTCATCATAATCAATCTTTATTTTCATATTTTGAGAAAATTCATTAAACATTACTTTAATCTTTTTAACATTTATCTTTAGTCCTACTTTCCTATTTTCATCTGATAACTCCTGCAACTCTAAAGCATTATTTGCAAAAACAATTATATCATCTGCAAAATCTAGATGACTTAAATAATCTCCATTTACTTTCACTCCTTTAGCTTCCCATTTTAATTTACAAAATACTTTTTGCAGCACTGTTGTAATAAAGTTTTGGAGATATGGAATCACCCTGTCTTACACTCTTCTCAGTGTTGGCTTTCCTAGTATCATTATGTAATCTGATTGTTGCTGTTGCATTTTTATAAATATTTTTTAAAATATGACAGTATCGTGGATTTATACCTTGATGATTCAAAGTTTTAATCACCGAAGAAATGTTTATAGAATCAAATCCCTTTTCATAATTTACAAATCCAAAGCATAATGGCAACTCATATTCATTTGTCCTTTCTATAATTTCTCTCAATACCTGGATATGATCTACTGTATTAAACCACTTTTAAATCCAGTTTGTTCTCTTGGTTGGTGGAAATCCAGTGTTCTCTGTAGAGGAAGAGGAATTGTAATTATCTTAGTAAAAATTTTGTATAAAACTACCGATAGGTCTGTAATTTCTAATGTCTTCTTTATCACCTTTTTTAAATATTAATACTGCATTCTTTCAATCATCTGGTACATCTTTATCATTTAGACATTTGGTATATAATTTTGCTAAAAAAATTTCTATTACTTCACCTGCTTCTTTTAAGATATCAATTATAATTCCATCATTTCCTTTCTTCATAAATTTAGTTGCATGTCTCACTTCATTTAAAATTCTGGGCAATTCAAATGTGTACCATATAATACTAAATCATCCATGCACTTTACTACTGTTACTCATTGCTTTATTTACCACTCTCTTTTACAGTTTACAGTTTCAATTGCCCCAGCAATCTTTTTCAGAACTACAACCTAATACAAGCATATGAATATAAATATATAGGAACATATAATTTACATTCTCTATATACATCTTATATCTTTTATATTTTACATTATTATTGTTATTCATTTTTTACCCTTTTCTATTTTTATTCTTTATTTTATTTTATTCTTATAATATTTAACTCTAACGTAATATCTTTTATATTTTACATTATTATTATTCATTTTACTATCAATCATTATTTATAATTTATTCATTCAATAATTTATAATCTATTTTAATTTATAATATTATTATTTTAAACATCTTTTATATCTCTTAACTTCAATGCTAAATTCAAATTTTAAAAATTTTATAGTTATATTTTTAGTACCCCCCCCCCCCCTTTAAATTTTACACTTATATTATTAATATTAACTTAAGAGTTATGTATTTAAAGAGTAATAAGAATAAAATAAAGGATAAAAATTTTTTTTTTTTTAAAATTTAGTTTTATAAAAGTAGGAAGAGGGAGCTGCTAATGTGTGATTTAGATATAAATGTAGATCTGGAGAGGGAATGTGTCTGTAAAATTAATGGTAAGCAAGTTATTTATGAATGTAATGGTGAAGAAAGAGTCAAAAGATTTTATAAAAGAGTAGCTAGGAAAGAAGAAATTATTAAAATTGGGTATTTGAATATGCAAGGTGGTATGAGACCAGAAAAGTGGCTAGAATTGAACAAAACAGTTAAAAATGAAGAGTTTCAGGTGCTAGCAGTAGTGGAAACACATCTAAGAGAAGAAAAAGAACCTATTCTGGAAAACTTGGTATGGCAGGGTATAAATAGAAAAGAAAAAAGGGTTGGTGGTATAGGAGTTATGTCAAAAAAATATTCAAGTACTGTTAAATGTCAAGAACATTTGTGGTTTGAGATAAGGTTAGGAAGACAAGAATGGATGGTAGCTTTAGCCACTGGAGATAGTCAAACTATAATGGAGTGGAACAGTAGCATATATGAATGCTTAGTTAAGGATATACAGAGTTTCAAAGAAAACGAAAGACAATACTGGTTATAGGGGATATGAATGTGCATCTTGAAGAAATTGATGATGTAAGTAATAAGTATGGACAGCTTTTGAAGAGTTTTTCTCAGAGAGTAAATTTGACCATTGGAAATTTATCAAATATTTATGAGGGACAATGCACATGGTTTAGAAATAATATATTCCACACAGTAGATTATTTATTAATAGAGAAAGAAGGAATGAATAAAGTACGGAAAATTAAAGTGTTTGATAATGAAGAGAGAGTATATAATAATGATCATAGCTTTCTTATAATAGAAATGGTTATTAATGTGACGAAAAATAGTAATAAAAATAGAAAGAATAGTGAAAGATATGGGTGGAGAGTGAATGGTGGAAATAAGTTAGAAGACTATAAAATAAAAGTTGAAGAAACCATGGAAGAGTTGGTTGGTGATGAGTATAGAGACAGGTGAGGTGAAATAGAAAAAGTGGCAAATAGGGTTTTAGATGAGAATATTCAGAAGAATAAATGTAATAAGAAAGTGGGAATTAGTAAAAGTGTAAATGAGGAAAAAGGCATGCAGAGAATATAAGTGTGCTATTAAGAACAAAGAAAGTGAAAAAGATGTTAATACTAAATGGGAAAAGTACTTAGAAAATAAGAAGTTGGCTAAACGGATAATTATAGACAGAGAATGAAATTGAATAGTAAACTGTTGGAAGATATTAATAAAAGTGGAAGAGATGGGAGTAAAAAAATTTGGAAATACATTAAAAGAAGGAATGTAGGGGAGAGAGAATTAGTATTACTAGATGATGAGGGAATAGAGTGTAGCTCTAGAGAAGAATTAGAGATAGTCTTAAACAAGTATGTAATGGATATAGAAAAGATGTTAGATGTGAAGGACAGAGTGATAGCAAACATGAGAGCATATAGTAATGGGAATATATGATTTACAGAAAATGAACTGAATGAGGCAAGTAAAGAAATTGAAAGGTGAAAAGGCAAGAGGTTTGGATGGATGGGCAGCAGAGATGGTAATGAATTTAGGGCAGAAGGCAAAATTAAAACTACTATCATGTTTTAATAAGATGGCACAGAAGAGAGATTTTCCAGGTAGTTGGAGTAATACAAGAGTAAGGCTATTATTTAAAGGGAAGGGTAAGGATCATAGAAAGTTAAACAATTATAGACTGATAGCGGTGCTACATAAAGTTTTCTCATATATAGTGGCTGGAAGGGTTGCAAAATGGATGGAAGAAAATAATATAGTGGGAGAAATGCAAGGAGGTTTTTGATCAGATAGGCATATAGGAGATAGTTTATTTGTAGTTACACAACCTATGGATATAAGTAGCAGGAATTCAGGTAGACAGTTATATATGAGTTTTATAGATGTAGAGAAGGCATATGATAGAGTAAATAGAAATAGATTATGGGTAAGTTTAGTAAATTTGGGAATGGATGAAGCTTTAGTGGGTATTATTAAGAAATTATATGAAAATAATTACTGTACATATCAATCAGGTAATATGGAATCAGTTAAAGTTAAAAATGGGGTGGAACTAAGGCAAGGATGTCCTCTGTCAGCTATTTTGTTTTTGTTGTATTTGAGACAAATGGAGAGAGCACTAGAAAGACTAGCAAGAGGGGTAGAGATATCATTAATAGGTGGCAAGGGAGTATATACATTGTCAGGTCTTTTATTTGTGGATGATGTTTTTTTGTGTGCAGAAAGAAGGGAAGATATGGAAGTTATGCTGAGGACATGCACAAAGGTGGGTAAAGAGATGGGGATTAAATTTAGTGAAGAAAACTCAAAATTAATAATGATTAATACTGCGGAAAGAGAAGACAAAGAATTTTTACTGGGGGATATAAAGTTAAGTGTGGTAAATAGATAATTAAGTAATCAGAGAAATTGTTTGGATGAATGGGAGAAAAAAATTGATAAATGAAGCAAAGAAAAGGATTGATAAAGAAATTAACAGTGTTCTCATCTAATAAATATGATGTTGCTGGGATTATATGGGGAGTGGCAGTAGCAGGGTTAACATATGGTAATGATGCATTATGTGTTAGTAAAGGGGTATTAGATTACTTAGAAAAAGTACAAAGAGAAGTAGGAAGACATGCATTAGATGCAGAAGTGTGGACGGCAAAGGAGGCAATTCAAGGAGAAATGGGATGGTCAAGTTTTTATATGAGAGATGCAAAAAGCAAAATGAAAATGTTTGGTAGATTGCAGTTTATGGATAATAAAAGAATAGCCAAAATAGTATTTAATTGGGTTATGAATAAAGGGCAGGCAACAAGATGGGTGAGAAAGGTAATGCGATATGCAGAAGATTTAGATAAAGAATTTATGTCAGTATACTTATACAAAAGGTGGGATGATTGTGTTAGGAGAATTGTTGAGTGTTATAGTGTTAAGGAATGGGATAGAAGAATAGATGCATTAATAAAGAATAGGGAGTTGGAGAGATGGAGAGCTAGTATGGAGAGTAAAAAGAGTTTAAATATTTATAGAAGTAAACAGAATATTGGGTGTGAGTTAATTTATGATAATAGCAAGGAAAGTAGTTTACTGTTTAAGGCTTGAACGGGATCTTTAGCAACAAGGGAATATACACATAAATGGAAAAATATGGGTGATTTAGTCTGCAAGTTGTGTAAGGAAGGCATAGAAAATATTAGGCATCTGTTAATTGAATGTAAATGTCTGAAAGCAGAAAGGGTACAAATAATGAAGTTGTGGAAGAATAAATATGAACAAAGTGATTATACAGAAAGTGGCTTATTGGTTTTTATGCTGGGTTTGGGAAAAGATAAGGGGCTTTTAGATATTAAGGCTATGGAGTTGACAAAGATTATGTTGTGGAAATGGGATGGAGTTGGATAGAGAAGAATATGGGAAAACTTGGGGTGGGGAATGGAAAGTGAAGTCAAAATGGCTAACATGTTTCTCTGGGCACAGTTGCTGAGAGATTTTTTATTCTGTATAAGGAGAAGTCACAATGCATCACATGAAAATTTAAAGAGGGGGCTACTAAAAGTATAATGGTAAAATTTTTAGCATTGAAGTTAGGAGATATAAACATGCTTAAAATAATAATATTATAAATTAAAATAGATAATAAATTACTGAATAAATAAATTATAAATAATGATTGTTAGTAAAATGAATAATAATAATGTAAAATATAAAAAGATATTAAGTTAGAGTTAAAT
This sequence comes from Epiperipatus broadwayi, assembly GCA_028023455.1. NCBI lineage: Eukaryota > Metazoa > Onychophora > Udeonychophora > Euonychophora > Peripatidae > Epiperipatus > Epiperipatus broadwayi. The sequence goes on from JAQFVV010000205.1 coordinate 1,487,107, forward strand.
ATTATAAGAATAAAGTAAAATAAAGAATAAAAATAGAATATATATAAGAAATTTTTTAATTAATAAATACAGAATGTTCAAAAAGGGTAAAAAACGAATAATAATAATAATGTAAAATATAAAAGATATTATAAGATGTATATATAGAATGTAAATTATATGTTCATGTATATTTATATTCATATGTTTGTATTATGTTGTAGTTCTGAAGAAGTTTGCTCAGGCAATCGAAACTGTAAACTATTAAAGAGGGTGGTAAATAAGGCATTGTGTAACAGTAATAAAGTGCATGGATGATTTAGTATTATAAGATATAATACATATAGTAGGCACTAGTCCTCTATTACTATATAATTCTTGATAGACATCTTCTATCCATTTCATGATGTCATCTCTTTTTATAGTAATAATTCCACCTTTTTTTCTTATTGCAGATATAAATTTCCTATCAATACCAAAATGTTGTTTTCCACCCATAAGACGTTTATTCTCTTCTACAGCTTTCTTTGCTAGTTCACAGTTATACTTTCATATACCATTTTCAACTCTTTCCCGCATCATTTTACAAAATTAGAGATATTCAATCCTTTTTTAATGCATCATTTTTGTATATCTTCATATGTCTTCTTTTCTTCATAAATTATCTAGTCTTTGGAAAAATTTTATTGGTCAATTGCTGCTTTTTTCTACCAGATATTTTTGTTGCAGTTTTTAGAAGTGTATTAGTTATTTTCATATTAATTTCATTCAAATCTGAATCAAGTTCAAAATCTACTAATACTTGAAACTGATTTGTAAGTTCTAATTTAAATTCATTAGAATGTTTCTGAAAATTAGGAATATCAACTGTATATATTGGTTTTTTAATAATTTCTGTGGAAAAAAAAAAAAATTCAAATAATAACATATGTTAAAAATTACAAGGAAAGAAAATGTTACGAACCTTTGTATATCCAAAAAAATTTAAACAAATGTGTAAACGTGGTTAAAGGTCCTGCACAATTGTTAGATTATTGGAAATTTTAGATTTATAAATTTTAGAAGTAAAAGGAAGGGACTATTATTATTGTTTTTTTTTTTGTTTTTAGATTATTTGTAAATATATATATATATATATTATGAGGGGAAAAAAGGGACTGTAATAAGCTTAATCATTTTTATGTACATATACATATTTTATTAATTATATTTAATGTATTCTTGTACGGAAGGATAAAAACTGTACTTTCTTTCAAAACCGATAGATCTATAACCATGTGTTTTCCGACCTTAGGCATCCAAAACGATATCTTCTTTCTCAAAATAAATACAGTTTTTAAATTTTAAAAAAAAAAAAATCTTTAGTTACAAACTTATTAAAAACCAATTAATCTTACATACAACTTTGTTATAAATATCTTTACACTAACACACATTCAACAAAATAACTTTTTTTTAAAAAAACTTCTATATATAAAATGGTGAATGAAAAACTTTCTAGCCTTAAAAACATTTTCAAATTTCAATTAACTCATTCTCTTGATGACAATTTACACTTTCATACACAATAATCAGTCTTTACATCAATGCTCTCAGATGATTAATCGTGTACGCATGAAACAAATAGCAAAAATATATTATAAAATAAATACAATATACTTAGCTTTGCTCTATGTTCTATCACTTCCAATATTCAAATTTCTTATCAATCAGTGAGTAATAAAGTCATTCGATTATTTTATTTATTTTGTTACCATCTTATTTTTTTTCTAATATTCAGTCCTTGAAGTGCGTTGTATTATTTAACACAGTGGTAGAGCTGCAAGCTCAGAGCTAAAGCTCCTAGATTTATTTCTCAGCTGAACAACATAAGCAAACCTAAATCTGAATTCATTAATTGTGTTTGGCATTAGTGTTATTGAATATCGTAAGATCTCTCAAACAATTAACCATACAGTTAATTATTTAATTAATTTGTTTTAACAACTATGTTCAAATGTCTGAATAGGATTAAAAGAAAATTTTAGATTTTTTGGTGCGCTCATTACTGTTTGAGAAATTTTTTTAAAAAATGCTTAAAAAAAAACAAAAGATTGCTGACCGACAAACACATCATCGACAGCTGTAGAGCATATTTTTTGTTGAGGATTTAGTTAATTAGCAATGAAATGCTTTTTTTAATCATTTATATTAGCTTTTATTTATTAAGCCCTTTTATTTTTTTGTATCTACAGTGTGCTAACACTTTAATACTGCTATCTTGAATTTTAATTCTTCCATTGCTTGTTTTATCAGTTATTTAGGGAATTTTAAAGTAAAAAGAATATTTTTAAGTAAGTTGAAAGTTATTATTTTTATTGAAGTGTTCTGATTTTTATTAGTTCATCTTTCATGGACTCTGCCATATCACAACCTCCCACCAGTGCAAAAACTTATATATATATTTATGCAATGAATTATATTTTTAAATAAAAAAAAAAAACAATGTAAAAGTTGATTTGATTTACAATTTGTAAAACTTTTTTTTAACAGGATGATGGCGGATGGACACCATTAATTTGGGCATCTGAACATAAACATCTTGAATGTGTTAAACTGCTGATTGAGCGTGGAGCAGATCCTTTATTAAAGGATAATGTAAGATTTTATTTTTAAAATTATTGTTTTAGTATGAATGTGCGGGCATAATCGGAAGTGTACATGTAGATTAACGTTTGAAGTGATGAGTTGAGGTTAAATTTAAAAAAAAAAAAAATAGGTTGGACAAACGAACAGATCACCCAGTCTGACATATTTTCAAAATTATATATTACTACTCTTACATAGCCCTTCTAATCATAGAGTTACTTTCTGATACATTTATAATTCTGATAGCTGTGAATTACAATAGAAATGATAAATGTTTGTGCTCTTCTGAGAAATACAACAAAAGTCTATTAGAAGTCTCTATCAGAAGAAAGCTTTAGTTAAATATATATAGAAATGATTTGTAGTAACTTTTTAAAGTGGATTGGTTGAAAGTATGAAACAGACATTAAGGGATATGTTCACTGTTATTTAGTTGAAGAAAAATGTCATTAGGGTTAAATTAATACAAGCTGGGCAAGTAACTTGGTTCCTGAACATGTATGCAGATTTATTCACGGATTTCATTTGCGATATATTAATGATACTATCTAATGGAAGGAGCAACTGTCATTGTCTTATGCTGTTTTATGCAGAGATAACTTTAGACGTTTGAATTTTGTAAATCTATTGCAATTTTTAATTTTTCTCTCATTATTTTGGTTATATTTATAGAAAAATTTTTTTATATTTATTATGAACTTGATTTATTTGTTTAAGCTTTTTGCAATTTTTAATTATGTTAATTATATTCCTAAATGATCTTTTTATTAATTATAATTTTCATACTGAAAATATATATTTATTTATACATGTTTGCATGTGATGTATTATAAAATAGTGTCTTTTTAGATAAAGTTTAGTCCAAATATTCAAAAATCTTTTAGCCAAATTAAGCATTTCTTCTCTGAAATCTTTTTACATAGCTATAAGCCTATTTACTATCCCCCACCTCTTTCTTCTGTTATTTCTTTCTAATCTGTAATCATTAAATTATTCTATTGATTTTCTTTTTGTATTTCATTTTAATGAATTAAAAAAACATAAAAATTTATCATCTCTTTTGCTTCTTTCACCGTTTTATCCCTTGTTAATACAAATGTTTTAATACTCTTCCTCTCATCTCCATATAAACCACATCTACAGATCAAATTCTTATCTTCATCGAGCTCCTTTGCTTTGATACTCCAAGCTGCGTGCCTTGCATCAAATAATAACAAGCTCTGTCTGGTGTTACATATTTTTATATTGATGATAGGTTTTCTTTTCAAGTTTCCTGCAGTACTATCTCTGAAGTAATGCATATATTATATAATGATAGTTTTTTTATTCTTCACAAAAACTCTTAATGCGCTAGAATATCTTTATCACAAGTTATGACATAAAATGAGACTATTTTGTATTCTAACTCATGATAAAAGAATATACTAACAATAAAATTTTATTTTAAATTGCGTAAAATTGCTACTGAATAGTTTCCAGCAGTGAGTCACAAGGTTTACAAGGGAAAGAATTGAAGACAGTTTATGACGGTATTAAACATATTTATCACATTTTATGTCATAATTCATGATCTACATATCATAGTACCTAAAATTGTTGGCTTGAATAGTTAAATATTTCTTTCACTTTGCAGCACATGTTGATTCAGACTGACAGTGTTTCATACATCTTGTAGAGAGAATTCGTCAACTTTTCACTGGAACACACTGTTTCTATTTCTTTATGTAATTAAACTTTTTAATGCATACTATTTATAACTTTGTTTTCTCTTATCAATTTATCTATCTTTTACCATTCCTCATGGTTTCTTATGTGTGATATATTCTCTATTATAGCAATACTTTCTCTGTCATTAATTTTGTCTATTGTAAAATCTTATTTGCCAGTTATGTTGACTGACTTTTCCATTATACTTTATTTTTGATAATCTACATTCCATTTATTGACAGCATCCAGACATTTTTGTCTTATTTTTAAAAAGAAGCTTTCTCCAATTTTTCTGGAATTGCACATTTGCTGTCAACAATTCACCAACAATACACATCTACCAAGTCATTTTTTATTCTCTAAAAATTTCTGGTTGGCCAATCAAATACAAAGTACCATATTACCAAATCTTAAAGTGATACAGTAATTCTACATGCCTCATATTTACTCTATAAGTAACATTCCAGATTTTTTAATCAATCACATTTTAATTTTTGCTTTTTGTTTTCAATCTATTCCCAATTGTTTGTATAATTTCTTTTTTGATTTGACAAAACACCTAATTACTCATACTTCACTTCTTTCAACACAAATATCTTCCTGCTTCCATTTTTTAGTTATACCTTTCCCATTAATTACCAATTTTTTAGATTTTTTTTTCACTTTTGCAACCCATGACTTTACTGCCACGTGCACTTTGAAACATATCAAATATTTCGGTAGCATTTTACCCAATTTAAAATAAAATTTAATGTGAACATGTTGTTCCATCATGGGTTAAGATTCGTAAAACACTTTCACATTTTATATCATTATTTGTGATCCAGACGTGATAACATTGTAAAATATATGTGGTGAATAATTATATTAAGTTGCAACATAATACGTGCTAATTCAGAAATGGTGCTGCAAGGATAGCTTGAAGAGGGAATGGTCTCCTTTTATCTGGCATATACTGTATAAATTGTGAAAATGACAGTCGATGACATTACTGTTTTATCTGATTGTGCATTTCATTTTCAGTGATTCTATTAGTCAGTTAGTATTTATAAAAATTGTCCTTGTAAAGACTTTTAATTATTTTTGACAATCCAATTCTATTCCCATATTTTCAAAATTTCTTCATATTCTACTTCTGTACTTCATGTGAATTTTTTTTTAATATCTAAAAGTGCTAATAAATAAATGCTTGTTTTTTTATATATGATATTTTACAAAGTTGAATAATACTAAATAAATTATCTCATTTCTGACTATTTTTGTGTTCCGATGCGTATAGATCTAACAATGTCTCTGAGGCGATCCAAATTGTGAGCAATAGCAAGGTGTCATTATGTACAGTATAATTGGTTTCAAATGTTTGCAATGTTGAATTAATTTTTCAAGAACTTTGAAACACTGCTTTTTAACTTATGGATTAATTGCCATTTAAAAATTAGTTTAATCTCAAGATATGTCAATGATATTTTTACACTCTTTAGTCAAAAATTGTTTGATATTGAATTTATAGTATTAATTATTGTATCTTGTTATTATTTAGGCAATAATTTTGAATCTTTTTCCTCTATATTTTAGATTATTTATATCTAAATTTTTCTTCCTTTGAAACTTAACATTTTTCTTTAAAAATTTAGCTCCAATTTTTTTTTCATTATTAAATTGTAACCAAATTTATATCATTATCAGGACTTACCCATAAACCTTTAATGCTTTTTCTGAACCTATTCTAAATTAACTAATAAGCAATCTTAATTTTCTAAAGTTATCCATTAGATAAATTCTTTGCTTATTATTTTTAAAATTATGTATTTATTATTATCATGCTGTTTTTCTTATAAAAACATCAGAATCTTATCCCCATCATTTATTAATTTTTCATGTCTCATATTTTTTGATCCGTAATCATGCCTTCTATATTATCTTCCCTAATTACTACAGCATACTAGTTTTTATTATCATTATTCCATTAATTTTGTATTGATTTTCAATTATTTTCATTCTTTCATAAATAGCCTGTGTCTTCAAGATTTACAAATTGAAACAGCTTTCATGCTCATCACCAACAGTTTTATGTATTTTTTTTGTTCTTGAAGTTGAAAGAATGCCATTGCAATAAATTCTCAATCTTGTTATCTTTTCATTTTGCAATTTCCTATTTATTTCTTTGTGTAGTGTTTTCGGGAAGTTAACGATCTCAGTCGAAACCACAATTTATTAACTTAAGAGTCGGAGACAGTTTTACTTTCCCAAAGCTAGTTTATTAGTTACACGTTATGTGTTATTATACAAAAAAAATGTCTATTCTTAAGATAACAAAATGTGCGGGAAGAAAAATAGCAACAAAATCAAAAGTATACATATGATTGAAGTCTCTTCAAAGAGAAGTTCTATTACTCACGGCAAATGAAAAATAAGACATTTGGTTCTACGTGTGGCTATACGTTACGCCATCTTGGTCTCTCCTCTTCTCGTCTTTTTTCTCGTTCTCGTATAACCGGACGTTTCTAGAGTCAACGTCTTCGTATTCTACACCTCCCCTCACTCTAGAATATAGTCCTTCAACCTTTCTGGCAGCCTACGCTAATGGTGAACTCTTGGTGCAGGTGTCCCTTCATCTTGTTGGGTTGGCCCGCTGTCAGTGTCATGTATCGGGTCCGTAACTTCCAGTACACTATCCATCTGGTCTGGTTCGTTTTGGAAAAACTCTTCCTGTGTTATTTGTGGCAATACTTCCTTATCTTCTTTAGGTAAGATGTCCCATTGACTGGCATTTCCAACGGTTTCTGGAATATCCGTTCGAGCACACGGAGATCTTCTCCTTAAGTGGTCTACGTGTTTATGGACAGATGGACCATCCTTTAGTCTTATTTGGTAAATTGTCCTTGATTTTGCACTTATGATGGTTCCGGGTAGCCATCTCTTCCTTAGTATATCACGCACCCAGACTGGATCATTTCTTTTGAACCTTTTCAAGTGTTTATGGAAATCACCCTCCGGTTCTCTCTTAGTTCTTTCCCTTTGGGGTAAAACGGTTGACATGTGTGTGTGACACGTTCTGTCGAATAACAGTTCAGCTGGTGATTTACCATCTTTAGACCTTGGTAAAAAATGTTGGAAGAACATGATCTCCAGCAATGCCTCCTCCATCCTGGTCTTGCTTGTTTTCTTCAGGTCCTTTTTTAAACACTGGACTGCCTTCTCTGCCAAACCATTTGATGCAGGGTGGTATGTCGGTGCAAAAATGTGACGTATCCCTCTTTCTGTCAGGAAGTTTTCAAAACTGGTGGAGGTAAAGCTTGTTCCATTATCCGATACCAATATTTCGGGGTATCCATGCGTGGTAAATATCTCTTGGAGAGCCCTTTCGGTACATGTCGAGTTTGCTGACCTTAACAAATGGTATTCTACCCAATTGCTGTATGCGTCCACCACCACTAAAACCATTTGTCCCTCTATAGGCCCAGCATAATCGATGTGGATCCGTTCCCAGGGTTTGTTTGGTTCTATCCAAGAGCTCAGTGTTTTTTTTGGTAGGTTTGCCTCAGCTTGGCAACTGTGACATTGTCCCACCATCTCTTCAATCTCTTGGTCAATTCTTGGCCACCACACATATGAACGCGACAAAGCTTTCATTCTCACTATTCCTGAGTGTCCGGCATGGAGTAGTCTTAAGACCTGGGCACGACCTTCCATCGGTATGAATACACTATCTGTCCTGGTTATACAACCATTACAGGTTGAGAAGGTTTGACGGGCATTCCAGATAGCTATGTGAAGGTAAGCAGGACGGTGGCTTGGCCATCCTTCCTTTATCCAAGTCCTCATTTGGCAACATCCCGGATCACTAGCTGTCCACTCCACTATTTTTGCACTATTTACTGTATTGTCCAACTTCACCACTTCCAATAAATTCACTTCCACGAATTCACGTGATCTATCCGCCTTCAGTGGTAGACGTGATAGGGCATCAGCATGAGGTATGTCCCTTCCTGGCTGGTGTACTAAAGTATAATCGTATGCTGCCAGTATATTAATCCATCTTAGCATTCTCTGGCTGCTATATTCGGGTGTTTTTTTGGTCTTACTTAATATGCCTAATAGTGGGCAGTGATCGGTGCATAAGGTGACATTTTGTCCATATATGTACTGATGAAATTTCTTTACCGCGAAAATGATAGCGAGGGATTCCTTGTCCAGCTGGCTATAGTTAGTTTCCGCGGGTGATAGAGTACGGGAGGCATAGGCTATCAGATGTTCTTGTCCATTTATCAACTGTGATATGACAGCTCCAACCCCATATTCTGTAGCATCTGCGGTTACTATGACTTCTTGATTACCTTGGTAATGCATCAACAGACTTTCAGATGACAATAAATCCTTGGTTGCCTGGAAAACAGCTTGGTGTTCAGCCTTCCACTTCCAGCGCTGACCCTTGCGTAATAAGGCATAAAGGGATTTTAGCTGATATGCCTTTCCTTTCAGAAAGGTTTCGTAGAAGGTTAGCGTTCCCAGAAATGCTTGTAAGTCTTTTACATTTCTTGGTACTGGAGCATTTTTTATCGCGGCGACCTTCTCGGGATTGGGACGTTTTCCATTTTGATCAATAATATGTCCCAGGGACGTTTTCCATTTTGATCAATAATATGTCCCAGGAACTTTATTTCTCTTGTGGACCAAATGCTCTTACTGGTATTTATCCTGATTCCCACTTTTTCCAATCGGTTGCATATGGCAAGCACGCGTTCCTTCAGTTCGGTTTCTGATTTAGCATAAATCAGTAGGTCATTCAGGTAGGGGATCACTCCCTCCATATTCTGTGTCATTTGATCTATTTTAGCTTGGAATATATTGGGGGCTGTCTTGATTCCATATGGTAGCTTATTGCACTGGAAAAGACCGACATGAGTACAGAGAGTTAGTATTTTTGCTGATCTCTCTGTGATTGGGGTTTGATGAAAATCTGACCTCAAATCTGTCTTAGCGAAAACTGCAGCTTCCTGGAGTGATGCCACTATTTCTGTGACATTCGGGACCGGATACGCACTTCTTTTTTTTAGGTATTGATTTATAGTAAACCTGTAGTCCCCACAGATCTGTAAACTCCCGTATGGCTTTGTGACTATCACAATTGGAGTGGCCCAATCTGAACTTTCCACTGGCGACAACACTCCTTCCTTTACCAGGGCTGACAGATTTTCTTCGACCTTTGCTCTTAGTGCGAATGGAACCTTCCTGGGTTTGCTTGCTACCGGTTGAGCCTCATCGGTAAGTTCTATGTCTACTGGGTCTATCTTCAGCATTCCTATTTTTTCCTCAAATATCCTTGGGAATTTCTGTCGCACTACGTTTTCTAACTTTACAGTTTTAATCACTTGTATGGATATGCCCAGTGGGCGGAACCAGTTTCGGCCCAGTAAGGGTTTTATGTTCTTTTTAACTATGTACAAGGGCAAAATTTTGCTTTTGTTATTTAATTTCACTGGGACCGAAATTTTTCCACAAATATTTTTGGATGTTGTTTCCATTTACATCAGTGACGATAACATTAGTCTTATCCAAATTTCGTTTAGACGTGGATATGCTGTTAATTTTTTCCCAGTCTTTTATTGACAGGGTGGATAGCCCTGCCCCACTGTCTATCTCCATCATCACTTTTACATTTATTATTTTGACATCCAGCACTATTTGTTCGCTCAGGTTTGTCTCACATTTCTTTATTTCTGCCCTCCTTGTCACTTCCATTCTCTTATCACTTCTGTATTGGTTTCCATCCCTGTTTCTGCAAACGATCGCCATATGGCCCTTAATGCCACATGTTCGGCATTTCAAAGTTCTATTCTTACATGTCCTTTTCACATGTCCTTTCATACCACAACAATATAAGCTAAAAGACTCTCGATGTCTGTGGTTGTGTTTCCATTGGTTCTAGTTTATGTACATCTGTCGTATAATTTTTTTCTTGGATTCCCTCTCCAAATTTCTTTGCATTAGTCACTAGTGTCTCGTGAGCCACACATTTCGCAATCGCTGCATTATAATCAATCTCTGTTTCACTGAGTAGTTGTTTTCTCAGATTGTGGTCCATCATGCCGTATAGGAACTGATCTAGGAACATGTCATCTATGTCCGAGAATGCACAGTCTCTTGCTAATGTCCGCAATGCGAGGTTATATTCCGAATAACTTTCATGTGTGTTTTGTTTTCTCATTCTGAATCTCAAACAAGCGACTCTCTTTGTAATTGCTGGTTGAAAATAATTGGTGAGTTTTTCAACTAATAGCTTATATGGTATTTGCTCCGGAGTTTTGTTCTCGGCCAACTGTTTAGCAATCTGAACTACGTCTATTCCGGCAAAATACAACAATGTCGAGATTTTCGTTTCGTCATCCTCAACTTTATTTAATCTCATATATCTTTCTATTTGTTCGACGTAGAGGGTCCATCCCTCCAGGTTTCCTATTTCAAATTCTCTTAATACGTGTGAGGGTATTGCCATTTTTATCTCTATTCTGATGTATCCTTTTTCCAAATCACGCACAAAAAAACAATCTCCGATCTAACATCCTGTTCACGACTGCGCCATCTGTAGTGTTTTCGGGAAGTTAACGATCTCAGCCGAAACCACAATTTATTAACTTAAAAGTCGGAGACAGTTTTACTTTCCCAAAGCTAGTTTATTAGTTACACGTTATGTGTTATTATACAAAAAAAATGTCAATGCTTAAGATAACAAAATGTGCGGGAAGAAAAATAGCAACAAAATCAAAAGTATACATATGATTGAAGTCTCTTCAAAGAGAAGTTCTATTACTCACGGCAAATGAAAAATAAGACATTTGGTTCTACGTGTGGCTATACGTTACGCCATCTTGGTCTCTCCTCTTCTCGTCTTTTTTCCCGTTCTCGTATAACCGGAAGTTTCTATCAACGTCTCCGTATTCTACACTTTGTAATAAATTTTATAATTTTTTTTTGTTTATTCATCATTTTAATTTTTAAATGATTTATTTCTAACACTAGATTTTAAATCCAGAAGATTGGCAACTTAGTTCTAAACTCAATCTCAGGAAGCAAAACTGTTGCTGGTGTAAAATTCCATTGCTTCATTCTGAATTATATATTATATAAAGTGATTTTTGTTAATCTGTTAATCAAGATTAACAAAACCAAATAGCTTAATAAAGGGGGGCATTTTTTATGGGATCTTAGCACAATAAAACTATTAAGATTACACATCTATAAGAATCTATATACTTTTAATATGTAATATATTTAAGCAGTGTGTGAGTGTAAATGTTGTGCATATATTTATTTAAAAATGTGATCGTTAAAAGTTTTTAAACACTTTAAGTTAATATTTATTTTTGCTTAATTTGCTTTTTTTTTTCTAAATGTATATATAAAAAGAACTGCTTAGTTTTTTATTCAGATAAAAACTGATTTTAGTGATGTTATGTTCAAATTTGACTATTACTTAAAAATAAATTTATTCCAGGACTTTTACTTATGAAGTTTAACTAACTTAATCTTATAAAATGTCCATCATTTTTTTTGAGATAGAACATGTTTACTATTTAAATTTATAAACTTCAAATATGATCATTTTCTTTATTATAGCTGATAATGTTTGATTTAGTAAATTGTTAAATAAGTGTTAAGATTTAACAATATTTTATTTTTCATTTTTTATAATCTAAAAGTGACAATTTTTTTAATCGCTGAATACATAATCGAACAATGTTACATCAGCTTGTAATACTTCAAAACAGGAAACACTTTTTTTGTTTGAATTTTAATAGAAGTCAATTTATATTTTATCTTGTTGTTACTAAATGTTTGTTTCTGAATATAAATGCTCTCTATAACATCTGGGTAAGCATTTTGCCCTTTTTGAATGTTTCAATTTTAAGTATATTGTTTGCTTTTTAAGTTAATCATTATTTCTTACGTATATTCTAATTATGAGTGCAGACACTGAATTATTTCTTCAATTGGTAAGTAATGGCTACATTTGTCTGTTGATAACTTCTAAGCTTTTTAAAAGTTTTGGTGACATTTATATCAGTGGTATTCAACCTTTTTACACCTGCGGACCGGTAAAAATAAGGATAAGGTTTTGCGGACCAGCAAAAATAAGGATAAGATTTCACAGACCGGCAGAAGTCTATAGATAAATTTTTTTAAACATAAGCATAATTGTTATAACTGATCAAAACAACAATGTTAAATATATAAGATAAAGTTATATATATATATATGGAGTTTATATAATAAAAAAACTTTTTTTTAAATTTTTTTAGAAAAGTAACAAAAAATTTAATTCTACCCCCCCCCCCCCCCATAAACATCTGTGATAACTAGAAAAACAAATTAATTTATGAATGATTGATTAGATTTTGTTTTCATTCTGTTTTCTTTCTTTTTTAATTGGGTAAAAACGAGATGAAAAAAATAAATAAAAATTGGTTATATTAATTAAAAGTTTAAATATTATTTATTATTACAAACTTTTTACTGCCCATCTAACAAGCAGACCTGCAGAAAAGTTCCACGGCCCGGCACCGGGCCGCGGACCAAGGGTTGAAGAACATTGATTTATATCAATCTAACTCTAGAAAATGGCCCATGATACTTGATTATATATTTATATAATATGACAATACAGAATTGTCTGTTATATTTTTAAATGGTTCATTGATTTTTTCTTTGAATGTTTCTTAAAAGGAAATTTTTACAGAATTTTTACATTCAAAACTTTATTTAGCCTTAGATGGTGGATCATTTTGTTTGAGATCATAGCAATTGTCTATATATTGATTTATATCCTTTTATACCTTGACTTATGTGGGAATATTAATATTTGCACACCTTTGTTTAAAAACATTAAGTATATGCTTTCAGCTTAAGACTCTTTCAGTTTCATGAAACTGCAAAACCTTCTATCATGTTTTATAATTATTCATGATCATTCAAACAGTGTTGAATGAATGCGCAATGAATAATGTCTGCCTTTACTTTGGGTGTGTTTACATGCTTTTCATCATACAATTAATATTGCTTAAAAAATTATTTAATATATTTAATTATTTCTGCATGTTCTATATGTGGATATATTTGTAGCTCACAAATTGGTTTGTGTAGTCATTACAAAACTCATTTCTGGAGCAGTTTTTCCCCCTTATTTTTGGAATTAGAAGGGTCATATCGTTTATAATGACTAATACGTATATAAATAACAATACTTTTTTGTCTTTTATAATGAAGTTTAAAACTTTAGATTTTTAAAACTAGACAAAATATGGATTTATTATTTATATATAAAATTCTCCATTTCAAAACAATTTGAATAATAAGAAAATTCTATGACAGAACAATAATACTTATTTATCACTGATGGTACATTCCCATGTGTGATACATTTTTAATGCAACTTATGTTAACGCTTCAATATTTAGAGCTCCATCATAAACTTTTAAACAAGATTTTCTATAAGAGAATAATATGCAGGACTGAAACACCTAAAAATGCTTTAATTTGCATGTTAAATTAATATTAAATTGTATGAATACATTTTTCATAAATATGTCAACATGTCTAATATGCTTCTATAGAAAAGGTATTCACTGTTAACTGAAAGGAGAATCTTTAATTCTTCTTGATTCTTTAAAGCAGGGGTGACCAACAAGTCGTTCATGATCCACCGGTCGATCACGAGGCCAATCTGGCAAGAGCTGTTGGGTAACGAGAGAATCAAATTAAGTCAAGATTTTCAAGTTTTTTTGTTATTTTTGTTTTTGTTCTAAATTTTTTTTAAAATTCTAGATAGGTGAAGTTCACTAAGCCGTATTATTATTTTCAATAATATTTTTAATCTTGATTTAATGTAGCTAATTTGATTTAATAAATATTATTAATAATTACTCATGTTGTTTTAATTCCCCTGGACATGAGTTTTTTGACCTGTTAAGTAATTGTTATTTTTTATTAGGTAGATATATAAAAATAGTATGTATTTCACACTTCCCTCCACTTAGACTATGCTTATGAAAACAAGTCGATTACCTATGCCAACAAATCAATTGCAACACATTTTTAAAATAAAAAGTAGATCTTATGAATACAAAAGTTGGCCACCCCTGCTTTAAAGGAACTGAGGAAGGGGACAAATTCATAATATTTATTCCATATGTTTTTGTCATAGCAGCTGTTATTACTGTAAGATTATTCATGTAGTGTATGAATACAATGGGCTGCTCACACACATTAGCCAGTGAAGTGAGTTTATTGGCTTTTTTACTTTTGAGTTTAAGATCAAGAAACACTGTGATCTTTTTTTTTCAGTTGCCTTATAGCTCTCAACTGAAATATCAGCTGACTTTCTTGAAGGCAGATTGAATGTGTGTGTAGATGAACTTTATTTTTTTTAGTAGATATTTACAATTATGATAGACAAAACTAAATTATCACCCTTATTCCCAGAAGACTATAAAGTTACCAGCCAAGGTAGTGGTTGGATGCTAAATGCAGAGAGTGTTAAGAATCATCTGATTGCAGATCCAAGTTGCCATTCGATGACAGCATTGTAACAGCAGGTAACTTTCAAGTGAAGGAGGATTGCAAGAATTGGAACAACTGTCTAATATTAAATGGGACACTGCTGGACTTTCTGAAGTTAATGAAGAGATAATTGATTTAAAAAGTGGATATGTTCTTATACCCAAATATTGGAAGTAAAAGTGAAGTAGAATTCATTATAAGTAAAAAGTAGACAATGCATCAGACAAAATGGCACAATTAGTTATTCAACTTAATGTTAGATACCAAATGCAGATAATCCAGGAATATGTCCCAATAAGTTCTTATTATGATGAAGAAATAGAAATTTTTTATATGAATGTACAAAAGGCTTTTGAACAAATCAAACTTCTTAAAATAGTTATGGGGAACTTTAATGCTAGAATTGGCAAGTAATCAAAAGGTGGCTGTGGGTAAATTTGGTTATAGTGATAGAACTGAGAGAGATCACAGACTTGTGGAATTTGCAGAAAAAGAAAAATTTTATATTATGAATTCTTTGAGAGAAATGGACATAGTAGCATCTAAATGAAGGTAAAGCAGAATTGGAATATATTTTGACTAACAAAAAATATGTTTCAAGATTTTAATGTTCTTAATAAATTCAACACAGAAAGTGAAGATCAAATAGTAAGTTGTAAGATGCATGCTAATGGAAAATTCAAGACAAAAATTATTAAGAAAAATAATATTGACACTTGATTTTTCTAATCTTCAGAACATTCCAATGAATTCAAATTAGAACTTGCAGGTTGTTTTAAAATATTAACATATTTTGAAGATAGTTCAGATTTGAAAGAAGTCAATAGGAAAATTACTGATACACTATTGAGAACTGCAATATCTTAAGCTTAATGATATAAAAAGCAGCAGTTAACCAGTAAACTTTCTACTGAGATAAAATAATTTAAAAGGAAGGAATATGAAAATATATAAAAATGATCCATTAAAAAGGATTGAAGATCTAGAATTTTAATCATGGAGCTTACTATGATCTGTTGAAGAATCTGTGCTTGTAATTGCTTATGAAATACAAACTCCTCTTGTCTTATGGCTCCTAACTGTAATTATTAAATACCACTGTTTGAACTTGGTCGTCCAGGTTCTTTTATAGCAGTTTTTCTACCTAAGTAAATTATTTGTGATAGTCAATCTATGAGTTGTTTAAAATTTTAGTAGCACCAAGATGTTTGAATTTACACTACCAATATTATTATTTTCAACAACTTTTCCAAAGTCTATTATTTGTATCAAATACATGTATTAAGGTTTCCAAGTAGAAAAGATTGATCTTTTAATGATATTATTTTACTAATGCCATCTGTCAAGGAATAAAAGCTGTCTTTGAATATTCTAAATCTAAGGTTGGAGCATAGGTACTAATAAAATAAGCGCTAGTATTATTGTGCGAGGCTTGTATTAGTATTGGTAACCTTTCATTGGTTCAATAAGAAATTCCAAGAATATTAAATTAGACTTTATAGCAAATCTAACATCATGCACTTTCATTTCACTAACTGATCTGCTCTTTCAAAAACATTTGTAGTCATCCATGTGTTCTATTAATTTTTTTTCATGTGAGATGCAAGTTACACTAAGAGCAGCTATATTGATTTTAAATTTTGACAGTTTCTTAGCCATTAGTACAATTCTGCATTCTGGTCTTAAGGAGTTTGTATCAAGTAAAGTTTACAAGAATATACTTGTATTTAGAAAAAAAAAACTAGATTTAACTTTAGTACTAATACTATCTCTTGCTTTACTACTATGATTATTATTATTATTATTCTATTGCTGTAATGAATCTGGTTATGTGAGTAAGGCCATTTTTGTAGAACATTTTTTAGGTGCTTTTCACTTCCATTACAGTCATTGGGTCTCTAAATAAAGCTGCTTAAAGATAATTTATTCTCTCTGAAACTTCTGTCTCAAATCCAATTCCAAATCGATAAATTTGTGATTGTACTGCCTTAGAAGTCACAGTATCAGATGACTGGTTGTACAAATGGCTTATAATGATCAGACTCTAAACTAACTTAAGTCACTGAAGAAGGAGATAAAAAAGACAGTATTAGAAATGGTACGAAGTCTTTGGTGAACCAATATCATATCCTACAAGATTGCAGGAAATACCCTTGGTTGGGCATCGTATATTTTTAATTTGCTGTTAACTTTATCTGAAAATCATTTTATTATCTGTTACTTGTGGAACCTATCGATAGCACAGCACCTATCACTATGAATGTATCTCTTTTAAAAAGTGAATCTTTCAACCAACAAGTAAAACTATTGATATATTTATTTGCTCATAAACAAAATAATAATTCAACAAATAAAAGAGTTGTTTGATTTTCATATTAGTAGTGCCAAAGTTATGAAAACGTGATTAATAAATGAGAGGAATGCTCATTATGCAACTAACAAATTATAAAACCAAATATCAAATTTTTATAATTGTTAAAATGTGACTGACATTCTCTTAAGTATTTTATTACGAAGACTTCACATATAGCTTTATATAAATTCCATTAATACGTATAATTCTGTTTTATAATCTTATATTACTGTTTAGTTTTATTTAAACTCTGTAACATTATTACATCAATGTATCACATAAACATGACTGCACATGATTTCACTTAGTTAATATAAAAATGAGAATGAGATTCTTAGACAGGATTTAAAAGCAGTGACCAAGTATGCATTAAGTTATGGATCGTACATATACAATATCTTGTCAAATTATATATGTTATCTGCAATAAAACAACTTTATTACCAACAGTAATGTTATAGCTTGTTATTATATCATACACTCATTTCTCTATAAAGGCATAAAGATAGAATATGCATATAAAATACATCAATATAAATCATAAAATCTAAAATATAATCAGGCGGTTGTAATTGGGATTCATATCATCAGTAGTTTATAATGATATGTCTGTCTATATTCCAGTACATATATAAATGTATACATCCATAAAATATGTCAATATTTTAATTATCATATGTCAGGATTTCCACTGCAGTGTATGGAATATCAAAAAATAAATAAATGATGGGCATGCATATTATTATTTCAATACAAAACCAGGAATACACATCTGCATTTATATTACTTGAGACAGAAACAATACACACACAATTATTTATCCTTATTTAAACTCTTAATAATTTAACATCTTCACACATATTACCAATATTAATTATATATAAAATATATTAGATATACATCTCGAGCTCAACATCTCTTTAATTATATAAATAATAACTAAATTAATGCTTTAATTAATTAAATTACATTATCATTTATATACTGCGTTTACTGGTAGCTTACCTTACGCATAAATAGAGATGTTGTTACAGCATCTAATTTTAATTTATATTTAGATGAACTTGTCATAAGTATTAGTTATTCTTTAATTATTTATTTCAGAACTCTGGTATTTGTATCCCAGTTGTTGATTGCAAATTCTTTATTCTTTTATTGAATTATTTGAATTACACTTAGTACTGACTATTTCTTTTGTATGCAATCCTTTAGTCTGTTTATCAAATTGCTGTAAAGGATGAGAATTCTCAATATTTTGTTTTTAATTAAAGCAAGTTGAAGACTCCTGTGAAGGCACATACTAGGGAGGATCTCATATCTTTCAGCCTGTCATTGCAATAAAATCCATGTCAAATATTTTAGCTAAAGTCTTTTTTTTTTTAAGCTTATAGATGATTCTTCTCTAAAGCAATTTTTAAAAAGTGCAGACTATAAAATTCCTTACAGATACGGTTATTCTTTTAAAATAATGTCAATTATAGCACTGGGCCAATGTGCATATATAGGTTAACAATCTTTTATTAAATATCTTTTTATATTAATCATGTATTATTATTATTACTTCTTTTTTTTAATAATTAAATGTAAAATTACCTTACACAATATTTTGTTGAATTCTTAAAATATATATTTATCATTAATGTGTAAATGATTATAAATATAATGCATGCACATACCTATCTGTTAGTGTTATGAATTGATTCCTTTCTTAATGTATATGTTTTATTATTATATTCAAATAGCTTTACTTTTCCCTTTATTTAGTTTGTCTTTAAAGACTAAATATCTATGTCCCAAGTGCACTCCCTATCTAGGCCTGTTATGAGATAATGTATGATGCTAATGTGAAATGATTATATCATTTCAATATATCTATATGTGGTGCTTTTGATCAAATTATTCTT
Source organism: Epiperipatus broadwayi (assembly GCA_028023455.1). NCBI lineage: Eukaryota > Metazoa > Onychophora > Udeonychophora > Euonychophora > Peripatidae > Epiperipatus > Epiperipatus broadwayi. The sequence continues at coordinate 1,506,234 of JAQFVV010000205.1, forward strand.
TCTTTAATCCTTTTTTTTTTTTTGAATGGATGTGTAGCCTGTGTCAATTTGACTTACATGCCACAAAAATCATCAGAGTAATCATGAAATTTCACAGCAATCCATAAGTTTAACTATAGAATAAACATGAGTATTTAATTTCCATAACGCTATTTTTTTTTTTTTTGTTAAGTAAATTATCTCAAATGTCCATTGATTTTAATATTTTAATAGAATATAGAAAATTTGCAACTTTGTAGATGAGACTATCAAATTTAGGTGATAATTACTCATCTTTGGTGGCTTCCATAGAACTTACATCATCAAGGCAGAAATTAATTTATGTACTAAAGTTTTTTAATTGCTGTCAAAAGAAAAAAATGAACTAGAGTATTCTCATGATATCATTTTCTGTTTGAATATTAAAATGCTGCCATATTATGGAAATTATATAATGGAAGTACTTAGAGAAGATCATGTGGGAAAATTTCTGGCCTCAAAGTCTCTTTGCAAGAGGGAGTCTTTATGATGTATCTTTCTCAAGAAATTTTTTCTGATCATGATGGACAAATTTGTTTTACCAGATATAATCTATGTCTTCCTGAGCCTGAAAATAACAACCAAAATCACCTATCAGAGATTCTTTTTCTATTAAAAAAATGTTAAAACATGAAAGTATTTTACATATTTATTAAAAAAGGGAACTATTATGACGATATATACTTTAGAGTGGCAGATTACTTATGTTTTCATCAAATTTCTTTTTAGTTATTTGGTAAATATCAAAATATAATAGAAGTTATTATTTACATAACAAGCAAATTATTTAATTGAAATATGTATTACAAGCTAGTGAATCCTGAAAAATTACTCAACCTACAAAAGTTGTGGGCCTGCTCTAGAGTAAGATCAACTCTCAAATTTGTTATGAATTCCTGAGCAATAAAACCCTTTGATTAGTTTATTTATTTTAAAAACTTTATTGCATTAATAATATTATTTTATGTGATTTTTATTGTATCTAAATAAAGTATTTTATCATAAAAGAATTGTTAAGTGTAAAAATGTTGTCATTGAGTATCTGGAATACTAATTTTAATTATATGTCTGCGAAAAATGATATTACTGGTCTCTTTATAGCAACAAGGACACAATAGAAATTTTACTTCATCAGGACTTACTATGTGTATATACATACTTTTCTTCATCTGTTTAGAAAATATATTTAATCTTAAAAAAAAAAGTTTTTAAACATGATTTCTAATTAAATAAATGATTAAGTAGTTTTATTATCCAAGAGTTAATAAGTAGTAGTTAGCACTCAAAGCGCTAGAATTTGACTTGATCCAAAGACCTTATGCCACAGAGTCTGATACTCTGTCTCTGGACTAGAATAAGCAGAGCATCGTACAGAATTTTAAAAAATCTCTAAATACTCTTCAGCCTTTCAGTCTGAGGTAAAAAAAAAAAAAAAAAAAATTATTTACTCCCTGTGAGTTCCAGTATGAGAGATTTGAAATCCTTATCACAGAAAGAAATGTAATTAATGGACATCAGGTCAGAGTTGATATAAAATATATTTGTATAGGTAATAGAGAGAGTTGTATTTATATATTGGACTATTTCCATCATCTAATAATGTATGGAAACCATTAATCAACTTTGATCTAAGGAAAAAGTGAAGAAATCAAGAGGAAGCTTATAGATATGAATATGCAATTTCTATTGACTGTTGTCTTTGGCAAGATGGATGCTCTTGTCTTTTAGTTAATCGTAAGATTAGATTTGTAGAGGTTCTTACTGTCGAATTTTAGGCGCATAGTCTTAAGGTTATAGCCTTAATATATATTACTTAGATTGTTATCTTAAAATTCAATATTTAAGAATCTAAGGTCCCAAGTTCGATTTCCCTGCTAGTACTGTTGTGCATATACTAACCCGTGTGCTATTACTAATAATATATTAATAAAATTTAATTTTTCTAAAGAAATTCAATACTTAATATTAGATGATGGAAATAGTCCAAATATAAATACAATTAAAATGCCGTCACCAAAAACTTTCGGCGGGGGGGGGGGGCAATAATAGATTTCATTCTCTACTTCAATATTGATTTAATTAACTTTAAAACTAATTCCCTGCAACTATTAAGAAAAACCTTTAAAAAGATTAAGCTATAATTACGATTACTGATATTTCACAAATGATAAGTGAATAGGTTTATTTTAAATAGTAGTTATTAAATCTGAATATTAAATCTTTTCTTTCGTGAGAAGGGGAAATTAAAAATGTTAAGCAGTAATTCAACTTTTAAACAATTAAAAAATACGATCTTCATTTTCATAATCGTAACTGTCAGTTAATTGTAATGTGGCAACAGGTTTTGACAAGTATTATGTTGATACGATTGCCTCGTCTTTGTTTAAAATGTTCCTTGACTGAAGCTGTCAGCTCAATTTGAAATAATTTCCTGAAATAAATTTCTGTAGAAAATAATCAATTTTTTCTAAGATCTAAATAAACAGAGGAATTCAACCAGCCTTTGTATATATTTTTTATATATAATATTGATCGAAAAATAGAGATTTACAAGAATGTCGATTTTAGAAAAATAGGTTCTTGCCTCTTCTGTTCAAGAAAACCTTTTTTATATTTTTTTTTTATGTTGATAAAAGCTTGTAACTACAAATATTTTAAAGGATGATGATTTCAGTATTTAAGGTTGCCGATGGGGGTAAAAAAAAATCTTTTCTTTCCTTATTGCAACCAGTTTCAACTTATTGATTCATTTATGTATATGCATATATGTGTGGGTGCTTGTATATATGAGAATTGCAAAGAAATCAAGTCATATCATGTGACTTAATTTAATAAAAATTGTACTATGAATGTTACCTAATGAACATGCCAATAGCTTTAAACAAGCTTTTCAGAATATCCTTAACCTTAGACCAGTTTCTAGCTTCTGGTTTTCCTCATTGAGGTGCTAAGGATATTCAAGCATTAGACCAGGTCAAACCTGGTACTTTACCTAATGGTTAACTATTAAGTAGAAAATCTGAAATTTGTAGACATCCATATGTCTTCAAATCCAGTTATCTAACTCAAATAACGATATGGGACTAAACTAAGTTCAGATACACTATATATTAATAGCTTTAACAATATAAAATCATCCAAACTTTAAGAGCAAAAAATATAATTGTAAAGAAATCAAGTCATATATCATGTGACTTAATAAGCTTGTATCTTAATGAGCATGCTAATAACTAAACAAGCTTTTTAGAATATCCCTAACCTCAGATCGGTTTCTAGCTTTCCTCAGTAAGGTGCTAGGATATTCAAGACTTAGATTTTTTGCTCTTAAGGTTTTGGTGATTTTATATTGCTAAAGCTATTAACATATGCTGTATCTGAATTTAGTTCAGTCTCATATGGATATTTAAGTTAGATAGCTGGATTTGAAGACATATGGATGTCTGAAAATTACATATTTTCTACTTAATAGTTAACCATTACTGAGCTTTATACAGTATTTTAAATCTAATGCTTGAATATCCTAGCACGTCACTGAGGAAAGTAAGAAGCTAGAAACCTGTCAGGTTAGGGATAGTCTGAAAAGCTTGTTTAGAGCTATTGGCAGGCTCATTGGATAACATTAGTAATGCAAGCTTATTAAATTAAGTAACATGAAATATGACTTGATTTCTTTGCCGTTATATTTTTTGCTTTTAAAGCTTTGGCGATTTTATATTGCTAAACCTACTAATATATGGTGTATCTGAACTAGTTCAGTCCCTTATGGCAATTTAAGTTAGATAGCTGAATTTGAAGATATATGGATGTGTGAAAATTTCAGATTTTTTACTTAATAGTTAACTATTAGATAAATTACCGGGTTTAGATAAAGTACCGGGCTTGACCTGGTATTTTAAATCTAATGCTTGAATATCCTAATAGCTCACTGAGGAAAGCCAGAAGCTAGAAATCAGTCTGATGTTAGGGATATTCTGAAAAGCTTGTTTAGAACACCATGTTCATTAGATAATATGAGAATTGTGAAAATAATGCCCATTTACTTCTCAAATTATTTTAACTAAATTTAGCTGAAATATGTATAGGAATTTTTCTCAAAAGTGTAAATGTTTTTAAGGTAGGTCAATGAAAATGACCAATTTATAATATTTATGATTTAAGGTGGGTCTGAGATCTTGATTGTATTTGGATATCTCCATATCTCTAAGTAGACAAATGTTTTTTTCAAAATAAAATCTCTCATATTTCTCAGTTTGCTCAAAACTCGGATTTTGATCAGTTTGAAATTATTCTTGGCGAACTATCATACCCCAAAGATGGTTTCATATCACTATGTAGTAGAAAATTTGTATAAAAAAGATTGCATGTAAGTGTAACACAAAATATTTGTGAATAATCAGGAAATGTAAATAAATCTGATTAACAATATTTAATACAAATAATATAGATTTTTTCTAAGGCAAATATTAGGGATTAAATTTAGATAGACATCTGACCCCATGCCACCTAAGAATGTAGCCCCTAACAAACAAAGTGTTATCCGTCTCAGATTTTGGCAGCTAAAGATAATGTTGTTGGCAGATAATGTTGGCAGCATTAAGCCACATTGTGGCATTAAATAATGCAAATAATTTTATTGCCCTGAAGTTTGTAGAAAGCTGAAGTATTAGATGTAGCAGAGCTGGGCTGTAATCTATAGACTCCAGAGTTTACTGCCCTACCACTATCTCAGATCAATGAATTATTGCAAGTTCTTAAGAAATTTGAGCACCAGAAGTGATGAACTGAAGACATTTAGCCCCCAAGTCTGCAATTTTATCTTAGTGCTAAGCTATGTAAGACATTCTGGCATTTAAAAATAAAAATGAGGCAAAACCATTCTGTTTCCAATTTCCCCCAATTACACATACATAATGATGTATTATTTGTATCATCTTTGGCTACTATCAAGGTAGTTTTTTTAGATGTACTGTAACTATATCAGAAACACATTTCAGCATTCATCTTCTTTTAATTAAACTGCACAATATTATATAATTATTCTTATAAAGGAAAACTTGTTTTTTGCAATCATAAATTATTTGAAATTATATTTCCAAGTGGATTATATTTAGTGTAGAGTAAGGCCTATCCCATATTATTACAGTATTTAAAAAACTTATATTGAATTTCCGTTGTGATATACACAAAGCAGTTATCTGTACAATATGTCTATAAATTTGGTATGACAGAGTAACATTTTTTTACGTAATATAACTAAACTGATCAGAACCAATCCAGTAATTTTTTTTTTTGCATTGGTTAAAATTATTTTTTAACTGTAATGTAGTACAAATTAAAAAAAAAGGTACCATGAAAGTTAAGCTAATCTAAATATAATATAAATCATATTTCAGATTTAAAAGATAAGTCATAGACGAAGTGATAGAATTATCAGTAGAAAAAAGATTCCTAGAGAAATCTCGAGAATTATTTGCTTTTTTTAATTTTTATAAAAGTATAATTTCTTTCGACAATGTTAGTAAGATATATTTTATTGCATTAGTAGATAAAATTCCAAATATATTATCTACTTTAGTGGAATATAAAAATGAAAATTCATGTGATGAAAATTATAATACAAAGTTAATTGAAAACATTTAAGGATGATATTGTCATTTTAGTTACAAAAGATTGAGAAAAAAAAAAGATCTACAGGAATGATGGAAAATAATTTAGGAAAATACCAATCTATTATTTTATTATTATCATTCCTATGTAAATTTTTCACTTTAGTTTATATATGTAAAATATTAAAGATTTTAAGACTTCTCATTCGATAATTTAATATACAAAAATTAACAAAGCGTATGACACACTTGAATGAGAGGCTATAAAGATACACAGAAATTATTACAAGCTAAGCGCTTTCGAGGCCTTTTGCCTCATATTCATAGCGGTTAAGAGGAATTTTGAATAAAGCCAAAATAACATTTAAGATTTAATTTGTCACATCAACAAATTAAAAACAAATTGTCATGTTTTATTTTTTAGCATTTTTCATTTCCAAAAAATTAGATTTTTTTTTTTTTTAACATTTATGTACTAAATTGAAATTTTATTATTTTTAAAATGTATTTATTGAATAACATTTTTTATATAGAGATTGGCAAAATATTTGATCTACTAAATTATAGGTAGATATGTAATTGAAATTCTAAAACCTTGAAATATATTATATTTCAAATCATAGGAAAAAAAAAGTGTAAAGTATTTGACATAATTCGTCTATCAAAATTGTAAAAACTTTTGTAAAGCATCAATAAAATTAAATAAAACAATAATAAAAATATTTATTTATTTTATTGTACAATGTTGAAACTAAAGATATTTACGAAAAAAGGTTGTGAAAGGCAGACTGACTTGTCTCCTTCAAAGCTAAAAAGGAAATAGAGAATTTTTTCTCATGTTACATGTTAATTAGGAAAAGTACAGAAATCAAAATTGCTCTCTGATTGCAGTTGCCCTCTACAGAAAATTATTGGTACAACAAAGTACTGTAAACATATTACTGAATAAAACTCTAAAAATTTGAGATTCAAGCTAAATATTAGGCAGAAAAACATGAGTTTTCAAAGATGCAAATCTACATTCCTATAAGGCACTTTGGCTGTATGTGTGAAGCCATTAAGGACTGTATTGACTCATAGCGATTACATACATGATATCTCTCCTGAGTAATTTATTTGTTTTATTTTTTAAGCTTCTCATTGACAAGCTTGTTATTATTTTTAATGAAAGTGGTGCTAAACCATCTCATTCTCTTCTGCATCAATCTTCCAGTGGAGATTTGAATTTTTTTTTATAATATGATGTAGATAATGTAAATTGACCCTCATCATTTGTGCTTCTATTGAATGTTAAGATCTAATCTGATCAAATATTTATTTTTTTATTTTCCTTTTGATTACTTGGCATCATGATTTAGGAGTGTCATTTTTTTTGTCATGCTTCCTGCATTATCCATCCTTCACATCCATAGAGAAATGAATATTTCTGATGTCCATTTTTTAAAATATGGTTCATACATGTTTTCCAATTATTTTTTTCTTGTTGGTCTGCTTTGAATTTGCCAACAAAAGTCTGAAAATCATTTACCAAAGAATAGAAGAAAAATAAATAATTACTCATACCATAATAAAAGTTAAATATTTAATTTATTTAGAAACAAAATATCTATTATATTTCCAAAATTATTACATTAAAAAAAAGTTTATTTTTCACTTAAGTCCATTGCATATCATCGGTAGTACACAAAACGCAAGTTGAGAATTACTATTTGGGGGAGGGAAGAGGTAAAAGAGAGATATATAATAATTAATATTTTTTATTAGTCATTCACTAGAGATTATCCATCTAATGAATATTTCTGTAGTGTAATCTCACACAAGATAGGGATTGGTATCATCTTGTGGAGAGATTGTAAACATATGTCCAAAGATATGTGAAAAAGATTGATTCCCAAGATGCACTTCTGCAAAATGCATTCTTATATTAAACAGGAATACACACTACCACATGTCAACAATTGCTATATTATAGTCTTGGGAAAGATCTTAAAGAGATATATAATAATTATAACTCTGCAAAGTGGAATCTACAAGCTGACAATTGTTGTGTTTTACTATTGAGTTTGGTGGTGGCGGTGGGGGGGGGGGGGTAAAAGAAATATATAATAATTACGACTTTGCAAATTACAATCTCATATTCAACATAGGAATACAACTAGTATAAATTTACTAAAATTTCTACAAGATGAAACTACATCCATATATCAGCAAGATATAAATTAAAGCAAACAAACTCATTGATAAGTTTAATACATATTAATAATATGCTGATGCGTTGCGGTGAAACTTTTCTATATAATAATTTCTGTAGGCTTAGCGCTTTCAGAGTTTTGTTACTCCATAATCATAGCCTCTTTAGATTATTAATACATATTGTAAAAAATCAAAAACTACAGCAACAAGAAATACAACTTAGCAAGCAAACCAATGCAGAATAATTGCAAAACAATCCATAAGTGAGATTATAACACATTCTGTGAGAAATTAAATCAGCAATGGAGTTGGATTTGTTGTCATAGCTAATTTAGTCACTCTTTTAATAAATGCTTGTGATGATGTCATTTACTGAATATATTTCAGGGGTGAGAAAACCATGAAAGGCCACATTCATCTTAGGTAGTAATGAAAATGTCGCACGGAGTCGATAGACCCTAACTAATTCTAAGGATTTCTGAAAATATATTTACATTAACACTCACTAATACACTGTACAGGCTTTCACACATCTGCACATATATACTGCAATATATAAAGGATTCGAAGTCAGACTTTCGCATGACTCACTTCCATGTCATCTCATATTGCTGGTCCACCTGATCATACACATGTTAAAAAGATAAATAATCACCAATATACGTATTTCATGCTAAACCAGCAGTCATCAGTTAGTCCAGATTATTATCTCCACACATATATACAATCAGTGCTCAGCTTTATATTAAGATAGCCAATTTTCATACTTTAATGGACAGGCTTCAAACTACCCCAACCCACAACTCTTCAGCCATTCATTTCATTGAAAATCTGATGATGGAACATTCAAAGCCCACGTTAGTGCCAAGGTTGTCATCCTATCCATGTTGACGTTTATAGTCATTCTGATCCCTTATGTATGGGAGAATAATTCATTTACATACATATGTGAGGGATGGGCTGACCTTGGTTTAGCATGAAATACGTATATTGGTGATTATTTATCTTTTCAACATGTGTGTGATCAGATGAGATGGCATGGAGAGTTGAGGGTCGTGTGAAAGTCTGAGTTAGAATCTTTTATATATTAACACTCACTGTAAATTCATTATCAAAGTGAATTTATAATACCAATACAAAACTAAAATTACAGAGTAGGATAAAAAATGATAATTTTTTAAAATAGTATTTAAATGAGATAACACACCAACTGCAACTTTTTAAATAAAAAATACATTTTTAAACTTTGGATAAGGCCACACAAGAAACTTGAAACGGCCATATGCAGCCATCTCCATCTATGATATAGTTGGTTATCATTGTGCATTGCCAAATGTATAATTTCTGGTTTATTTGTTAAATATATTTTTTTATATATTACTATTTTTTATGTTTTAATTTAATTATGAAAGGAGTGAAACTTATCAATTGTTTTTGCTTAATTTGTATCTTGTTGCTGGTGGTGTACCCCACAGTAAATGTAGATTATCCCAATACCATAAAACAATTCAACAATGGAATCACAGTGTCAAAAGAACTCTTGAATAGCAAAGCGATTGGAATAGAAACCAATTGTTTAAATTTATTATGTGAAAGTACAGCTGAGGAAAACTTAAGATAAAATTATATGCACACTTTTTTGTCTAGTTTAAAAGTTTTATGAATTTTCCTACAAATAAATAAAACACTATAAAGCCATATATAGATTCTATTGCTTAGAGTTTTTTCTTTCTAGATATAAGTGTAGAAAAGGGTTGTTTTTTAAATTATACTAAGTAATCATTTTTAGAAACAAACGTAATAACATGAATATGAACTTTTTTTTTTCCAGTTAATTTTAACTTAAATTGACATCGATATTTTTTAAAATATAATGACTTCATGCTTATGATTATAATTTTAAATATAGTTTTAAAATTATATTGTTATTGTAATGATTGTGAATTATAGTTTTTTTTTAATTTACCAATTTATTAAAGCAATTAGGGAGAATTATTTAAATTTTTTTGTTAGAGGTAATTATCTCGCTTTTTCTGCATTGTTTTGAAATTTTTATAATTTAGACTCAATTATTATGGAATGAGGGATTTTCCGCTCATTAAATTTCCTCTCCGATTTCTTTTTAGAGTGCGTGTTTTCCAGATAGAAAATAATTTGTGACTCCAAAGATTGTTCTTTATCGAAAAAAATGTATTTTTTTAAATAGATTTTTTCAGGCGTGGTTTGTTTTGCTTCTACTGATATTCGAGGCACTAATGAGTGGCAGTATATCATTGTACCTTTCTGGCGGACCTTTTTTTTTTTTTTATCTTTTAATGAATTAAAAGAAGTCAGATATGTATAAAAATGTGAATTATGGTTTAATAAACTGGATAAATAGTTCTGACAAGGTGCTGAGAATTTTAATGATTAGAAAATTTAAGATGACATTTTGTGAGGCTTAGTTTAATTGGATTGTATAGAAAAAAAAGTTATAAGAAAAAGAAAAGTGAATTAGTAATTTTTAATAGATATATACAAAAGTGAGAAAAAAGGAACTATAACTATAACCTTTTTTTCTTTTTCAAAAAACCTGTGCCTGAAGTATTTAATTTTATTTAATTAAAAATCCATTTTGAAATCGTAAACTCGAAAGAAAGGGGTGAATTGAAAAATCTTTTTAATGAATTACAAGTCTATTATTTTGCTATTAAATATTTAATTTTTAAAAGTATCAAACAAATATTTAATTTAAAAGTATTTCATTTTACTTTTTAGGGTTCAATTTTATCCAAACACACACAAATATTTATATTATATATAACGTAAAAAAGGTAAATAATTTGGAAAAACAGAAATAAGAACTAATAAACTGCCTTGAAAAATAATTATATGAGGAGCAAACAATAGACTCGCGTTAATGCGATTTAATATTTCTTCATGTACATTTATAACATTTACAAATCTATACAAGGCTGTTTAAATCTGTTTGGTGTATATACTATTTACAGGTTATTTATATATAATAATGTTTGTTATATCATACACCTGATATGTTGGCTTGATATATGACATTTGTGCAATTTACTATAAGGAACTTCAGATGCCATTCTAGATTTATCTAGTACTTCCAGTTGTAGTGTGACAGCTTGCCTCTTGTGTGTAGGTATCATGACATTTTCAGCTGTTTTGTGACAGTTTGCCTATATCTATCTAGTTTACTTTCTAGGAGCTTTCAGGTCTAGAGTAACTTGCTCACTTCTTAGCCATATCTTCAGCTATGACAGTAATTTGTTTGACTTTTCCTCCAACTGGACTGACTATTTATAGCCAGATCTCCATTCAAAATAAAAGCAATCAGATTCGTTAAGCATCACCACCCATTGGTTTGTTTCTTCTTTGGAGATGTATTATCTATTCATGTCTTCTAGTCTCTGACAATGAATGCTCAATCCAATCAAGCTAAGACGGAATCTGGATTAGTTCATTATTTGATAAGTTGATGTATAACATGTAATAACTTTGCATACATATGGTAGTATGCTTGGCAAAGTGGGTAATTTCTACAATTATTTTTTTTAGTTAAGTGCATTTTTGGTGTTATAGGTATGGAAAGTATCATGCAGCCAACCAACGCAGAGTCTCAACATCTACTACTTCATCAGAAATGAATATTAACAAAAAATCAAATTTTCGACAAACATGTAAATTTTATGCTTATATTATTTTCTGATAGAGAGCAGCACAAGCATTACCTATGTGCTCATTCTGACATTGCAGTTTTTTTTTTAAAAAAAAATTATTTGAAATTACTTCAAAGTGTAAAGCAAGTGATCACAGAAATTCTACAAAGCTTAAAAAGATTTTCAAAGTTCTCTCTTTCAATATTAAAATGAAAATTATTATTTTAATAGTAAAAGGAAAAGAAAGTGTAATCTGAAGCTGGTCTTTTATGTTGATAAGAGAAAGAAATCATCCATTTGGTAAATAAAGAAAAGGGAAAAACAAATATGGTCATATACAAAAAAAATATCAAATTAAAAAGAAATATTAAGTTTTATTGGTACTTTAGTATTAGAGCTGCAATGTAGGAGAGATAGGAGGCCTTTTCACAACCACAATAAATGTGTAATGTTGCGATGATGTCAAATTGAAAAGAAATAAACCCTGCAAGTATATGTGTGGAAATGTTTTTATCTTGAATAACGCAATCTTTTCTTTTTTTTTTTGTAATACTTCGACATTTTCAGTTATTGTCCAGATTTCTTTCTGCCATACTTAACGATATAAAAAAAAGGTTTTGCCAGGATAAAAATCTAATAAAAGTCTCATAATTAATATGTATTTTTTTTTTTTTTGTGGTTTTTGTTCTTTTTTTTTTTGTTTTAAGTTGTTTATAAACAAAATATGTTTATTAACATTTCTGTTGAAAATCCCAGCATACTCTGCAATCACATGCTACATTTTTGGAAGGAAAATTTTTATGAGATATGTTTTGTTTCAATGCGACAATTTCTCATATATTACCCCTAAAATATCATATAAGTATACTTAATGAGTTTTTGTAAATATTATTTAAAAACCAAAATCATTTATTGTTTGTTTAGTAACAATTTTTTTGTGTAATGGCATCATTTCCTTAAGATCGCAAATCACATTTTTTTTTTTTTTGATTGGGAATGTCATTTTTAAAAGTTGTTAATGTGAAAGTCATATATATAGTTAGTGTCTTTTTATGAATATTATTTAAAAACCAAAATCATTTACTGTTTGTTTAATGCGTATTTAAACTAACAATTTTTTTTGTGTAATGCCGTCATTTCATTAAGATCTCAAATCGCATTTTTTTTTTTGCTTTCAAATGTCGTTCTAAAAAGCTGTTAGTGTCCAAGTCATACATATTTGAATGTCTTGTTCAAAATCATACATTTCTTATTGAAAATGATAAATATTTATTATGTTTTTACTTTTAGTCCTGCAATACGGAGCATGTATTAGACCTGTGCCCATTTCACATTCGCATCAAACCTCCCGATAACATTGTAAATCTTGACAAAATATCATGTACAAGATTCATGTACATGTTTTTTTTGCCCAAAAAGTCATGTACAAGATTCGTGTACACATTATTTTGGTCAGATCCCAAAATTACAAAGTTATCAGGGGATTGATACGAGTGTGAACAGGCACAGTAGGTCTAATACATGCTCTGTGTTGCAGCTCCAATACCAAAGTACCATTTTATCATTATTTATTTTTCAAGAGTATAAACATGTCTGTCCATTATGGGCTCTCATTTTATTATTTCACTGTCTTTTTTACAACTTTTTCTGAAATTATTTTTGTTAATATTAATTTACAACTATTATAATCTTTAAATTAAGCTATTTTATAGTTATATATATATATGTAATTGATAAAAATGCCTATTTATGTATGGTGAATAATACATGACATTAACAAAGCACGAACTGCTATCCATTAATTTACGTTACCCACTAAGGCTTTGAACAAAATGTAGCAGAGCCACCATCTGCTATATTTTGTTTCAAGCCCCTGCCACTTAAATTGTACATCATGTATAATAGTTTACATTTTGTTGATAAGCTTTAAGTCCCAGCAGAATTCCTATTATTTTAAAACAGAATTGCAAATATGCAGGTCTTTTCATACACACACATAATACAGTTATTTTTTTGTGTATATGTATATAGTATGCATGTATAATATAAGATTATAGTATAAACAAAATTTAAAAAAATAATTAATAGTTTTTAATTATAAACTGAGGAAGTATATATACATTTACTATGTATGTTCATGCATTCACATTAATTCTAAAAATAACACTAATAAAAACTTACTATACTGTATCTTTATTTTTTTAAAATCTAATGAATAGAGAAGTAAGAAGTTTTTACCACCATTAAACACCCTTTGGATGACATTCTTTTTTTTCTTTTTTTTTTTTTTGATAACTTATTATTTTTTTTCTCTATAGAATTGCTATAGCAGTCTCTTTATCAGCAATGCTCTCTAATTAATTTGACGTTTTTAATATTGAATTGATTGCAGAATCTATACTGTTACCCCTACTTCTCATTACCGATTTTAAATTCTCAATTTGAACTCTTCAAACAGTAAACTTTTTAACACAATTCAAGAATATTTTATAATTTTTTTTTGCCACTACTGAAATGCTAGTTTTCATTTTATTGTTTAAGAAAAATACTTTATAAATTCCTTAAATTTCTTGAAACATTTAATTTTTAATGCTTAAAGAACATTTTGTTACAGGAAATATTGTATCACGAAACAATAAAAAGAGTATCATAAAATGTGCTTTCATGTAAGATGAATAAAACTTTATTAATAAACTTGTTCACTTGTGCCATTCCGAGATGGAAAAAATAGCTTCTGCCTTATCATAAAATTAATTAAATTTACGAATTTTAATGTTACTATTTTTTGTTTATTTACATTTTTTATGGCTACATTTGCTTCTGTATAGTGTATAGTTGTAGTAGTGTATATTGCTTTAGCATATATCTTAGCCATACTATATTGCAGAAATAGTGCACCTACATAAATTTTCATTAATAAATTAATCATGTAAACAGTTAGGGTGAGGCATCCATTGAATGTAGATACTACTGCAAAAGTTTTGGATTAGACTAATCACTCTAAATCAGGCAGTTATTCAGTATTAGAGATCTTGAAGTTTGTTAATTTGATTCAATTAATACCTTGAATTAAACTAAAAATAATTTATTATATCATAGTCCACTGATAATATGGGCAAGCAGACCAGTGCCTTTAGCATTGAGAGAATTGGGAAAATAGTGAAGACTACTATATTATGTTGTTATTAATTTATTTCACCCATTTTGAATTTATTTAAAAATTATTCTCTCAAGATTTATCAATTATCTGGGTTTGAGAGAGTCTGGAAAAAAAAATTGCAATCCCATAATAGTGCTTGCCTGAAATTTCTAATGAATCAGTAAAGTGTTGTAGTTTGCATGTTATAATATTATTCATCACTTTAATTTTTTAATATATATCGATTGAAGATTATTATATGAGCAATGAATAATATCAGCCAATTACTACATCAGTTACAGTCAGTTATACTATTGAAATTGTAGATTAATCAAATATTACTTTTAAGTAGTGGAAAGATCTTTGAAGAAATCTTTGGGTTAACCGAAACTGTCAGCGTTTTTTTTTTTTGAACTTTGAATAAAATATTGTATTTATATTGTGCTACAAAAAATTGAAATCTTATATGAGTATTGCTTATTTATATTAGTCAAATGTTCTGAGGGTTTTTTTTATTGGAATTAAATACCAAACATCGTTGTTGAATTTATTGAGTTTTTTTTTTTTTTTTTGAGTATCTCACATTTAAATATGGGAATTGATTACATTTCAGTCTATAAACTTTATAATATATATTTAGTTTTTTTTTTTTAAAAAAATTTAAATGCTTTATTCCACTTAAAGATGCTTGCTAAATAAAATCAAAAGCTTAAAATTATTTCTAGGATCAACCTTTTTTGACAGCTGATTATCATTGATGAGAAGTGTTAAGAGCATATTTATTAGAATATCTTCCATAGCATATTCTGCTGATACTTATTTCTGATACATTATTAAATATTACTCTAATATTATCTCTTGTGGAGATCGTTCATCATCCCAAATGTTTTTCACCGTTTTTTGAAAGAGAAATTGTCTTGAAGAAAATATATGAATTCATAAATAACTCAGGTTTATCTTTTATTTAAGATATGCTCTTACTATTTTTTTATATTCAATGTCAAATCAAAGTTTCTTGTGCTAGAAACTTTTCCAGAAAACACTTCAAAAACAGAAACATTGTAATAAAAGAGATAGGCTTCGTGCAAAATCCTAAATCTTTTTTAAAGATCCAATAATGTAGACAGATGAATTTGAATTGCCCAATTGTTATTGGAGATTCGGAATTACCTGTGAATTATTCCGGAAATGATATTTAATAGTTTTCCATTTACGTGTATAACAAGTAGCTTCCTATGTATACATTTATTTGGGAAGCAATCAGTTTCCTGCTTGGAATCTATGACTTAATAAATATTTATGAAAAAGTCAAAAAACAGTATCACTTGTTTATAATATGTTCATTATTTAACCCAACATTTTTTTTGGTCTCGTTATGATTTGATATGAGACTAAATATTGGAAAAATTAGACCCACTTAATAGCATAATTTTGAGAAGCTAAATTAGTTTTAAAAAAATTTTTTTTTATCAAATATTTTGTATTTTTTCAATAGAACATACATTCATTGTTGCATACATGGTCTATATTTTAGATATATCTGTTTTCTCTTTTTTAATCATCAGCTTGTGTTCTTTCATTTGTTTTTCAATGACACAATTGGTCTCAATAATGTATGTCCTTGTACATTCATTCGGTATTTCATAGATGTAGTTTCTGTTTTTCAGCATTTCATTTGAATCACAGACTAGAATTACAGACCCTACATTTACAGAGTTCTGATTAGCTTACACAATCTGTCCCAGTGAATAGGTGACCCTTTCTCTGAGCTGCCCACATCATCTCTGCATCTAAGTATGTGTTACATAGAAACCTACGTGGGGTACCCAAAATAACTGAATCTCTGGAGTTATTGTAGCACATTTCCATTGCTAGAAACCACTCGCGAGGATTTTCCTGCATCAGCCTGCCAACTGTCATCATTGAGTGAAGTCGTGGTACCACATAATAAATATTTTTGTTAAGTGCTTCTTTATTTGTCAATTTTTATAATGCTTGAAAAGTTGGAACGTGAAATTTGGTTTTCTGTTAGAGAAAACATTAGAGAAAACAGTTGTAATGCTTGAAATAGTTCAAAAGCAAGTTACTCTGGGGAAAACATAAGTAATACGAGTTGTTTAATGGAAATATCTAATTCACCACATCCCAACATAGCATGGCGAGTGAAATCCAACATCAAGATGTTGATATTTATATATATATATAAATGGCATTGTTCACTCAGAATTTCTTCATAATGATTAAGCATTTTATTTACAAATTCTGAAACATTTGTGTTGCCTTAAAACGAAAACATCCCAATTTGAGCCTAGGTTGGGGTGAAAGCATCACCATAACGACCTGCCAAATTTTTAATTAAAAACAGCATGATCATGCTTATCCATCAGCCATATTCACTTGATCTCCACCCGACTTTTTTTTTTTTATTTCCTTAAATGAAAAAGTACCTCAGAAATAAAAAAAAGTTTTGTGGAGTTATAAGTGTGATCAAAAAAACAGATGCTTTAGATGCCACCACTTTGCAAGAGTTTCACGACTATTTCGAAAAATGGAAAACATGTTTAGACTGGCACATAGCATCAAATGAACAATACTTTGAAGGAGATTCGATTTGTTACATTTAAAAATAAATACACAAATATTTATTACAAAATACTGTTGTTGTTTTTTTTTGATCTGCCCTCATAGTTTGTTCATTTTGAAAATTATAAGACGCTAGTATTCTGGAACATGAGTCTAAATATAGAATGCAATTGTTTCATATCTTAATCTGTAATGGAACAATAATTGTGATTTCAATTGGTGTTTCTGAAATGTTAGAAATAATTCAGTTCGATATAACCACGAATCACAAGGATATTTTAAAATGATTTGTAAGATTTTGTAGTCACAGTGGGAGTATTAAAAATGATTCTCTAAAGCAGTGGTCTTCAACCTTTTCACACCTGCGGACCGGTAAAAATAAGGATAAGGTTTCGCGAACCTGCAAAAGTCTATAGATAATTTTTTTTTAAAGATGAGCATAATTGTTATAACTGATCAAAACAACAATGTTAAATATATAAGATAAAGTTTTATATATATGGAGTTTGTACAATAAAAAACTTTTATTTTGAATTTTGAATTTTTTTAGAAAAGTAATAAAAAATGTAATTCTACCCCCCCCCCCCCCCAATAAACATCTGTGATAACTAGAAAAACAAATTAATTTATGTATGATTGATTAGATTTTGTTTTCGTTCTGTATTCTTTTTTTTTAATTGGGTAAAAATGAGATGGAAAAAATTAATAAAAATTGGTTATATTTATTAAAAATTTAAACTCTTATTATTTTGTTATTATAAACTTTCTCTAGCTGGCGGACGACCACTGCTCTAAAGAAAGAGTGAAACACACAGTCACGTTATTATTTATGATTCAGGTGTGTTGGTGCCAGTAACACGAGTTGATTCAGGGGTGGTGCTGTAGATAACTTAGAGACTGAAATGTATCTAAAATTAAAATATTCAGTTGTTAATTTAGTATCGGACCTTTTTAGTGGTAAAAATGTTAATTTAGGTTCAAAACTTAAGGGTTTGAATCTCAGGTCATCAGTAAGAATAGTATCAAAGAAATAGAGGTGACTGTTATTTGTGTGTGTATAAATTCATTTACCCTTACCGAGAAAGCTTAAGATGCAAAAACTGTCATTAGATTGTCATTATTATCTAGTGTTCATTGATTATTTGAGCGTGGCTCTGAAGTAGGATAATACTTAATGCAGAAATAAGGATAGAATGAAATATTTTTTTTTCAGAATCAATTTCTAAATATATATAAAAAAGATAAATATATATTGTTTTTTTTTTTTTTAAAAAAAAAAAATCCATATAAGAAAATCTTAAAAATTTTTTGTTTTTTATTTAATGGAATTTTTAAAAGCCATTACGTA
This sequence comes from Epiperipatus broadwayi, assembly GCA_028023455.1. Lineage (NCBI taxonomy): Eukaryota > Metazoa > Onychophora > Udeonychophora > Euonychophora > Peripatidae > Epiperipatus > Epiperipatus broadwayi. Next base: position 1,524,783 of record JAQFVV010000205.1, read on the forward strand.
ACTTATTAATATAATCTTTTACATAATATTGTTTTTTTCTTTTTCATAAAGAAATGATGAAAGTTAAATTCTTAATGTAGTCAGCACTCATAAATAATTGAATGATTCAATTATTTATCATCACTTTAGAAAATAAATGTGTATAAAGTGAATGATTTTTTAAAATGATTATATGATTCACGTCTGGGTGTATGTGTGAAATAATGCATTGATGCAAATCAGTGAGTATATATGCATGCGTGTGTGTGTGTGTGTGTTAGTAGTTTTCATTGTTTCCTTAGAGGTCTACCATACATCTTAATTAACTCTTTTTTGCACATTTAAGTAGAATTGCTGTTTAATAACATTTATATTTTAATTTGTTAAATACTTATTAAATTTTACAATATTTCTTTTTGTTTTTACTTTCAAAATAAATATTACTTTCGAAATAAGGCAATGGGAGAGTCATTATAGTCTCTTTATAGTGTTACTTGTAAAACCAAAGCTTTTTTTGCATTTAGAAACTATTGTAATCTCACATCTATTACTTCTAGAAAACAGAAATCAACTTTCTTAAATAATTATCAGAGACTTTACTTGTAATATAAAGAATGGTTTAAAGAATTAAGAAGCACGCATAGATCTGATTTTGTTTCCTCAAAGTTACAAGTAAAATGTCATAACAAATTACATATGATTATTGATATTTTTAAGATGTTTGAATTTGCGAACTGAAAAGTCAATTGAATGGGACACAAAAGAAAGCATTATTAGCTAGTGCTGGCCGAAAATTGAGTAATTTGAAATGTAAATTTGTATTGATCAGGTATGGGTGGTAGCTTTATTAGAAGTGATATAGGTTTAAATGATAGGATTTTAGTTTGAAGTAATTGTAGTGGAAAAGCAAAAATGGCATTTTCCTTGCGTTTAGATTTACAGGTCTTTGATTTATTAATGCCAGTTCAGAGGATACATCTATAAAATTACTTACAGTGTTTGGAATATAAATTAATTTTCGAAAAATTCAGATATTTTTAATAGATAGTGGCAAACGTCCAACAGCTTTTATCTTCAATGGCTGATCTGTGTGCTAATTTAGATCAGTTTAAATGTCTCATTTTAAAAATACAGTGGTTGATTTGAATTCTGAGGCTCAGCACAAACTTCACTGGGTTGTCACTGTGTTGAACAAATTGATATTACTGGTCCATCATAGTCATTTTTATAGAATTGTCAGTTCACACTTTATGTTGAATAGAAACAAAACATTTACCCTTATAGACTTAACATAAAAGCACTGAAACATTTTCATTTAAAGATGCTCAGTAAAATTCTCAAATTATGACAATATTATCATTATTGGGAAGGTTTTTAGAGTGCCAGTTGAAATAATAATAATTGTATGATTTCTTTGTTCAGGAAGTCACATGAAATTTGAACAGTGGGAGTAACAGAAACGAAGTGCAATCTCATATTCTATAGTCCATTATTTTACCTACTATTCTATATGCAAGGTCTTTCTGGGTGTTATGATATTGCATTCATAATTGTAAGAGCATGAAATATGAGCATTAGAAGTCATAGAATTGAGCTGCAATCCATAGAGCTTGAGCTTGTGAGCCTCTATGTATGATTTTGTTACAAGTAATAATATTGAATTTACAATCATAAAATGATGACATTTGAGCATAGGAAGTAACAGAATTGAACTGCTATTCATAGATCTCTAGTTTTAAACTACACATGAACCTACTAGAAATTATGATTTTGAATCCACAATTGTAAGAATAAAAAGTTGTAGCATTGGAAGTGATAGAATTTAGCTATAATGCATGGAATTGATCTCATGAATCTACCACTGTCTAAAATATGAAATCCCTCACTGAATATGATGATATCAAATCCATAATCATAGTTTTTGTTGTTGATTAGGTAAGATTAAAGAATAAATACTAACATCAGTCTAAAATGGTAAACTGGAGCATTATTTTCATGTAAGAGTCTAAGTCGTATTACTGAGAATAAAAATTGATAGAGCCACTATTTATGGCAATTACAAGTTTGTTTTATAAAAAGTCATAAATAATACCATTGACCAGAATGTGATACTAGAAAAATATTTGTGATTGTGGATTAGTTGTTGTAGACATATTCATTGCAAACTTCTGTATTTCCACACAGAAGTTTGCAATGAATATGTCATCCCTAATAACATCCCTTATAGCGAGTAGTTAATATTGATCAATAATTAGTATAGTTTGAATATTATAATAAAAAACTTCAATAATGTTTGTAATTTATTAAAAATTACTACTAAAATAGTCACTATATACAAAATAAAATAAAAAGTGAATGAAATACTAAATTCATTATAGAGTTAAGCTTGAGTTAAGCACTATCATCTAGCATGTATTAGTTACTCAAGCTTTCACAGGGAGGCAAAATCCAAATCTCACTAAAAGTAACTTGGAGGTAGAAGTCATGATATTTTGTTGATGTTAAAATTTAATTCTATTTTTTTTTACTTTTTTTTTTTTGCCTCTGGAGTTAAAATTTTTATATTCTTTATCCTCTTCGCTTGCAAAACAGCCATATTGAATATTTAAAAAATTATGTTAAGTCACAAATTTTATTATAACTTCAAAAAAATGACATAATATATATTGTTTGAAACATAAAACACCAAAGAATGTAATTAAGCTGAAAAAAATATAGTTATTGAAACCCAAAGTAATAAAAAAAAGAATAAAAGTTAATATTTCTAATAATTATTTTCATATTATTTCATAAATTCAAAATTATCATGCATACAACTTAAAATTATATTTTTGTTAGTAGGTTAGTTGGATTCATCATAAAATTTCTAAAAAAATGGTATATATAACACTTGCCTAAGGTAATCCATCACTTGAAAACTTCATAGAATAAAGACATTAGTACCTTTCATTTTTCTAGTAGCCTTTCAAAATGTATTTCCATACAGAAGTTTGCAATGAATATGTCATCCCTAATAACATCCCCTATAACAAGTAGTTAATATTGATCAATAATTAGTATCATTTGAATATTATAATAAAAAACTTCAATAATGTTTATAATTTATTAAAAATTACTACTAAAATAGTCACTATATACAAAATAAAATAAAAAGTGAATGAAATACTAAATTCATTATAGAGTTAAGCTTGAGTTACATAAGTTAGTAGTTTAGAGTCAGTGCGACGTAATATTATTTATTCTATCTTTGTATGTTTTGAGGAGTCATATTGCTTCATGCTACTATGACCATAAATTTAGTAATAGCTTCATCAACTGCCACCTCTCTGCATTTAATATGCAGCTCTGAAATTTACATTGCAGTAGTGTATAATCGGCCTAAAGTTTATATATTGGTAAAATCTTTACTTTTAGCATTTGCGTATTTTTATTATTATTAAAATGCAGATAAGTCATTATAAATTTATTTAACGCACATTGATTACATAAATAATATTTACTAAGGCAATAAACCTAAAGCATGTGCGGTTGAAAATGCGAAGGTTAGGGACCTTCGCATTTTCGATCGCACATGCTTTAGGCTTATTATCTTAGTAAATATTACAAGTTATTATAGAAAAATCTAAATCGGGTCATAATAATTGCAAAATATGTTTATCTTTGTCTCATATCACCTAATTCAAATACTGTACCCAAGCCGAAATCATACCAAAAAGTGCAGATAATTCATGATATAAATTTACATAATCACGCTATTTTTTTGATCAGCGTATATGTTAGTTTCAATAATAATTTTGTAGTATATTTTTTATCAAATATAAATTCAAATAATAATTAAAAAAAATATAAAAAGAAATACTTACCATTGGCCCCCAATATTGTTCAGTCAAAAACTATAGCGGTATAAACTTGTATTTTTTCTGATGTAATTTTTAGGGCAAATAAACTTCCCTTAACAGTGAAAAAATTAAGAGAAAGGCAAAAAAAAAAAATACAATTTCTTGATCACAAAAATTATCATAAAATTTTTATTTTTTATCATAGAAAAATAAAACTTATCTTTTCTGAAACTAGAAAGAAAGATGGAAATGAATGTAGATAGAAATTGTCTCCATCTTATGTGACATTTGTACAGATCTCATTAATAACTTAAACATTTATATACGTAAATGTTAGATTTTAATTAATTAATTACACCCACCCACCCACATGATTGAACTAAGGTGAAAGATGCACTGAGATAATAATTTTTGAAATATATATAATTGTACTATTATTTCTGTTACAGAGATTTAGATGTTTTCGATCTCTGACTAATTCACCTGACAAAAAAAAATTGTTTTGAAATACATGTGTAATAAATGAGTTTGGTCAGGAAATTTTTGGAAATTTTTACACTGAGATGAAGTATAATATTATAGATTTGCTTTTAATAATAATAATAATTAAAAGCCATTTGTAAATGAGTATAGCTACTCTAACTCCAAGAGAAAAAAAAAAATGCAAGAAAAAAACGAGAGTATGACTGTCCAATAGAACATGCTGGCTCATTTTTTTTGTTTACTTAATATTTGACAGTATTATCTTTTAATTTTTTCAACAGAAATGTTTTCTTTCTAAAATACTTCAACATTATTGTAACTCTTCAGTGTATTCACTTATAACATAAAAGTTATTAAATATAAAAAATTAATTAAAGAATTATTGTGTTTTCAAACTCGGCTAAGTTTAACTAGGCAAAATAATTTGAATTTTTTCTGAAGTATCGGAGTTTTCCTATGTTTGTTTTATTAAAATTTGGAAATAGCTTTTATTAATTTGTCTGCTCATCTTTCTGACACCCCATACTCCCATCTATTTGCTTGTCAAACTATCTATTTATATAAAACAAATACATATCTAAATCTTAATTTTTCCTTCGGTTGACTATGTAATTCTTTTGCATACTTATCGTGTATGCATAACAAAGTGGTTTCTTTCTTTTTATATTAAACACCTAGATGCACTTTCGGTGGTGAGCACCATGGCCATAGCAACGAAAGTGTTTTCAACTATATAAGATAAAGAGAATAAAAAAACTGCTTTGTTATGCCTATGGGCTAACATATGTAAAAGAATATCTAAATATGCATTTGTAAATATTTTATCTTGTTGGAGATATATTTATTAGTGCTTTTAGCAGATGTGTATATATATTTTTTTAGGAGTGTAATATAGCTTTGCATTGGTCAGCATTTGCTGGAAGTGTGGAAATTTCTGAAATATTTCTCAATGAAGGATGCAGTATTTCCGCAGCTAATGAACATGGGGATACTCCATTGTAAGTGGCAAGTTTCTTTATAAATTTTATATTTAATTTTTCATAAGTCTTAGATAAATTTTGATCTTCATAATAATAATAGTGGTCTTTTAATTGGTAATGGTTATCCAGATGTATTTATAATAATAATGATGATAATATTAGCATTAGGATAAGCTGTGAATTCAGTATTGCTTCTTAGGAAATCCCATGAACAGCATTTCTTCAGATTCACTCACTCATTTATGTGTTTTTTTTTATGTTGTTCAAAGATATCTTCATTTCCAGAATTCTTTTCTTTTAGCATTAATTATTGTAGATTATTATGATGAACTATATCGTATCATAATTTGACCTAATTTGAACAGTTTCATTTGATGTTTTTGACTTCTCGTGAGAGTCATATCTAGTCTGGTCACAGTGTACTCATTCGTTTTCCTTGATGTTAAGTGGCCACTCACTAATAAGTATGATCACTGCAACTGCGAGATAGTTTAACAATCACTAACTGTTATATCTTGCTTTGCCTTCAAATAATAGAATAGTCCAGATTCCATCTTATCTTGATAGGATTGAGCATTTATTGCCAAGGACCAATGTATAAACAAATAAGTAACATATGCCCATTGGCAAGAATGGGCCAATAGGCGATAATGCTCATCAAACTCAATTGTTCTCATTATAGATTGGGATCTGGTCGTAAATAGTCAATTCATTTGGAGGTAATGTTAGAAACAACTCAAACCTGAATGGCAGTATACATGTCAACTGTATGGCTGAGCAGTGAGGCAAGTTCACCCTAGAACTGGAACTTGCTAGACATAAATCAGACACAAGGCAAGCTGTCATAGTACAACTGAAGTGTTATTGCACTTATTCATGTGGCAGACTCGCAGTATAGCTGGAAGTAATAGGTAAACTTATAAAGGCATCTGAAGTCCTTTACAGAAATACTTGCACGGCAACTAACACTATACCAAGCCAATAGTATCAGACGAAGATATAAGATTGTACATACAGTGTATATATGCACTTTTATGTTTGTTATAATAAATAAATATTATTAGTATTTTGCGAGTTTGTGTTTATATTGTAATCACCAATAAACACAAACAATTTGGCACAGTTGATAGTAACACATCTTTTTTTCCTCATGACTGGAAAATAGTTTAAAATGATAAGATTTTGCCCCCACAGGTCCTTAGATTGAACCTATTTTGCCAACCACATTATTAATGATTGATAAAGGACTTATAGAGAAGAATCCATCTTCTGATGAAATTTCTAGATGTCTTTACGAACTTTGTTAATAACTTAGTTGGCTAATAAAAAAAAGGATATATGCTGAATAAATTAATAAGATTTATTTTTAATATAAGCATGAAATCAAGAAAAATATTAGTATAACTTTAGTTTTGTTTTTTGTTATTACATAATTAAGCTTTCACTAATTATAATTTTTTTTTTATTTTCATCTATTATAATTTTCATTAACAAAACACCACCATATTATTCTTTCATATTCTCTTAGTAAATAAATATTTACATTTATTTGTATCTGAAAAAACTATCTCCTTTTTATTAGTGCTAATATTTTATTATTTTTGTTATTTTAATATACACATTATATCTCAGCGAAAAAAAACTGACACTTTCTCCAAGCTGCTGTAGTGCTATCTCTGAATCAATACGTGTTACTAAGCAACTTAGTTTAGCTATTTGCCACAAAAATTTTAAGATACTAGCATATTTGAATGTCAAATTACGACATTAAATGTGGTAATATATTTCATATTTTAACTCATGATGGAATAATGCAACTACCATTAAATTTTGTTTAAATTGGGCAAAATTGTCTTTGGTATTACATTGAAGGCTTGAGGAGCAAGAATATTTTTACAAGGTTTGCATGATTCCAGGATGGAAGTGGGGATATTGAAGATGATGCATGAGGATGCAAAATATTATTATCATATTTTATGCTGTGATATTCAAAATATGCTAGCATAATTAAATTTTTATTCGTGAATTGCTTAATTATCACCACATAACATGTATGTTAATTCAGAAATGGAACTGCAGTCAGCTTGGAAAAGGTCAGTCATCTGCTACTGGGGTACACTCTATATTCTAGTAATTATCTTAATATATATATGAAATACTGCCTAATATTATACTAGTAATTATAAATAAAAATAGAAATTCATAAAGCATTACAATACTAGCCAAAAAATAAAATTTTATTAAAATTCTTCCACACCCATGGTGTCATCTATTAAAAAATAGAACTTTTCAAGTGAAGTTCAATTAAACATCTTATATATGTATCAAACAAAGTTGCCTTCTCATCATTCACTTCAAAAAACAATTTCCTTTAACATCAAAGTATGTCTTCGTGAGATTGATGGCTTCAGATTCAAAAATTTTTATCATTAACAAGTTTCTTTTATTCTTTTCAATTCACTTTTTTTATAAACGATCATTTCTGCCTTATCAACTAATATTTTATAACCTATATTCAGATCATGAATATATAAAGTTGAATTATATCTATTTTTAACTCTACTTTTATAAACTTTAACTCTTTCATTAAGACGTAATTTACTCTGACCTATATAAATTTTCTGCAAAGGAATCTTATAAACGACCCCAGGAATAGATTTGCAATCAATTGACTGTTTTGAAATTATTTAGTAATGAATTTAAATTCAGGCCTTTTTTCCAGGCCACTTTTGTATCACCCAATAAAAAAGTACAGGCTGTCCTCTACTTTTGTACAATTTGCTATTTTATGCAAAGGACAATAGAAAAAGATGCAGTTTGTTATGGAATTTTTTATCAAGAAAAGAAAAAGAAGAGTACAATTCAACTATTTCTTGATGAATTTATAAAGAAAACACCAGGTACTAATCAATAAAGTGTTATTTATGTATTGCATATTGGAGTTTTTGTTCTTATCCATGCATCTATTATATCACAATCATCAATCAGCACTTATACTTACTGAATAATGATAAATACTTTAAATGATCAAATTTCATTGTTAAAATTTGTTCATAATATTGCCTTCTATATATAAAATTAAAAATAACTAATTTAAAACAAAATTGAAATCAACAATAATGATTTACATTTTTATATAATGTTAACTTGTAACTTTTTAGTATTATTAATTTTATTTTTAAAATCGTAATAAATTTATTTTTCTTAATTTGAGATGCCTTTCGATTACTTCTATTCTTAGAGAATTCTCATAAATCACATAAAAACTTAAATAGGGTTTTGATTCGTCTGTCATGTGTGATCTCAGCAATTAATTTCTCATATAATAAATTCTGCTTCAGAAAACAAAATCTAAAATGTAATTATGAATAGGAGTAAAAGTCTGAAAATTTAAAAATATTTTCAAATAATTAACATGTCTTTTTAGATATGATATGTTGGACTATTTCTATGAGTGATTGTTGAATATATAGAAAATTTTAAACTTTATTTAAACTTTCCAAATACAAACAACTTGTTAGTAATAACACACAAGGGTAGTAATTACAGGCTAGTAATTTGTGTGTTATTACTAACAAGTTGTTTGTATTTGGAAAGTTTAAAATTTTCTATACATTCAACATTCACTCATAGATGATGGAAATAATCTGCCATATCACATCTAATAATGTACCACCATGACAAACCTTCAGAAAAACATGTCTTTTTATTTATATAATCATATGATTAGTAAACCCAATGAAAAAAATATTGAATTTTAATCTTTCAGAAAAATAAGCAAAGCAACTTATTTATAAATATATTTACCATGCAAATTTTTTAATGAACCCAAAGACTATATATCTTTATACATTTTTAATAATTTTATAAATATTAATCTTTTATCTTATTCATATTTTTCACTAATTTATTTTGCATAAATTGTTTTATATTTTTAATATATATTGAAACCGTTACGGGTTTCATGACATACAACATAGTAGTGTGTGTACACACCCACACACATATATAAAATTGAAAGAAAAAGTAGAAATAAACACAGACAAATTTTTTTTATAGATATCTTCTACAGTACACTAGAATAACAGTAAAAACTAAATAATTTTGAATTTAAATTTTTTTATTATAAATTAAACATTTAAAAAGGTCTAATTAATATTTTGTTCTGATTTTGAAATTAAAACAAGCATGTTTTTATGCTACAATAGATATCCTTGGTAATTATAAAATTCCATTATCTATTTTAGAAATCTTTTTGCTTGTATAACATATTTTGATAAAATTCCACTATCTGTTTTAGAATTTTTTTTTTTTTTAAAGTAATGTTTGTATAACATTTGATAAAAATCCACAAAGTGGTTTTTCAAAGGAGTAAAGTGAATTGAAAAGAGTCATTGGCCTTTTTCAATGAAAATAGGAAAAAATATTTTTAATTGGTGTATTTTTTCCCCACATCCTGTTATATAAAAGGGGGTAGTTATTAAGTGGTTCTGTGTAGTTCTAGATTGTTCCAAGAGTTGGACAGATTACAATAGAAACTACCATGAAAATATAACTGAAGGCAAGGAGGGAAAGTCCAGCAGCTGCTCCATAATTCACTGTGGTGGAGTTTGAATTCACATGGAAGGCAATGGTCAACTTCAATGTTTTACAGCCCTAATGTAGACAAAGCAGCTAACTTGTCTGAAGTCTATCCAATCCTAATATACCTTTTCTAGAAATGACAAGAAGCCAGTCTACTGTTTTAAAAGGAACCAGCTTACAAGGAGAATCCATCAGCTTGCTGAAGAATTAGTTTATACTATGCTGATTTATCTATGCTGAGTATAAGTAAATGTACACATATATGAAGCACAGCTAGTGAGTTGTCATATATGTAGAGGGAACAATATTATTTTAAATCGTTTAATTAAAAAAATGACATTTAAAATCTACAATTTAAAAGTACAAATAAATAATTTTTGCTTGAATTAAAAATGTAAAAGTAAAGAATTGATTCATATACTACAAAAATATTTCTAGATTGGAAAAGAGATTTGCTGGAGCACTTTTTTAAAGACATTTATAATTAATAAATAGTAACCTGTCAAAGACTAATTTTATTTTTTATTTTTAAAAGTAAAAAAGAAGAAAAAAGAAAAAACTTTTATGAAGGGCCGTCAAATAATTTAATAACTGATTCATATTTTTTTTAATATATTTTTAACATCATATTTTCATGCGTACACATCTATATGTTAAATCAGTCATTAATTATGTATTTTAAAAGAAAAAATAATTTCATTTATAGATTTATAACAATTCAAATATGTTAATAAATTATTATACTGCTTGTTTGTGTGTGGATGTATATAGGTTTTATGTAAATCCATTATGAGGTATTTGTATGATTAAAATGTGATAACTTAATTTTTTTATTACTATATAACAATTCAAATATATTTATAAATTATACTGCCCATCTTTGTGTATACATCAAAGCATGTCAGGTAGATACACATGCAAAAATTAATCATTTTTTTATTATATAACAATTCAGTAATGTTCGTAAATTATACTGCATGTCTGTGTACATATATCAATGAGTATCAGGTACACACATACGTAAAAATTAATCATTTTTTTGTTATATGACAATGCAAATGTATTTATTTTATATTATATTGCACATATGTGGGCTGATATATAGGTGTTTTATGTAAACCTATAAATCAAAATGTGCTAGCTAATATTTTTATTTATTGTTATATGACAATTCAAATATATTCATAAATTATACTGTATGTCTGTGTGCATTTATCAATGCGTTTCAGGTAGCCACATATAAAAATTAATTACTTTTTTATTCTTATATGTCAATTCAAAATCCCAATGTGATAGGATATTGTTTTTTGTAAATTAATCAAAATCACAAGGCTTAATTTATATATGTATAGCCATATTCCGCAGATCTGAATTTCATTTTTTTTTTGTTATTAATAAATTGATATTTTATTGTTAAAATTATTCCAGTAAACTTAATCCTAAATAGTTTTTAGAATATTATATATTGCATCTTCTCTTGTTCACAATAACAGTTATAGAGCTTGTTCTCTGAACTAGATTTGTGCATATCAGTCTGTTGTGTAAAAGGAATTATATTTGCATTTATGGGCATCCAGTTGATGATAATGATCCTGGATGGTGCAAAGGGGATATCCTTTAAAGTCCATGCACTACATTTTATTTAATTTAGTATTTATTTAGAAATTAAGTTTATAGTTGGCCAGTACATTAATGGTACTAAGTGGCCAGAGCATTGATGATGATCAGCATGTTATAATATCCCAGCATTATGATTTTTATTGTTATATATTCTGATGGATTAGCACTTAAGTTTGTGCATCCAGATTAATGTTTAAATAATCTGTCCCAAGCTGGCAAGGGCTAACTAATTAGTCTGGTCTATAGTAGACATTTTAAATCCAGTCACAATATTGACTATTGGTTTATTTTGTTGTTAATCATTTATAATGATGGATGATTATTACTTTTGGATAATGCTGGTGAACTTATAGTTAATACACTTAATGTAGTTAGCTGTGCTGATCTCTCAGAGTTAACCCTCATGCTCATTACTTTATATTACTTTTATATTTAATTTCATGTTTGAGTTAGTTATTGGGGTTGTTGAGATTGAGTGCCATCATCCCAGGTAACACCCCCTATGAGTCTGTACCATTACAATATATATATATATATTTGTGTGGGTGTGTATTATTCTGCATTTGTATAATATTTAAATAATTTATTTCTATCAATAATTATTTCATTAATAATATAATGAATTTTAAGATAATAAATTTTTTAAAAAAAGTAGAGGATTGCCTGTATATGTTAATACACTTCATTAAAAAATAAAAAAATTTAAAACTACTTTTTGATGTTTTTTTTGTTGACATTTCTCTCTTTTTGTATATTTCAACATTCGAACACGTTTCAGGGACTAATCAGTATGAATGTCGAGGGCCGCCTATATTCTTATATTAAATCAATTTACCAATTGATGACTTATATGTTATCAATTAATAAATTCTTGCAGTAGTCATAAAATTTATATAGATCAGAGTAAATTAAGTATTAATGAAAGAGCTAAAGTTTATAAGAGTTGAGTTAAAAATGGATATCATAACTTTTGTATATTCATGAACTGAATACAGGTCATAAAATATTATTTGATAATGTAGAAGTTATTTTTTATGAAAAAAATGAATTGAAAAGAAGTGTAAAAGAAACTTTGATGATAACTTTTTTTGAATCTGAGATCATCAGTCTCATGAAGTCATTCTTTGATATTAAAGGATGTTGGTTTTTGAAGTGAATGATGGGAAGGCTGTTTTGTTTTGTATATGTATGTGGTATGTTTAATTGAATTTCACTTAAAAAGGTCTATTTACCATGGCTGTGGAAGAATTTTAGTAAAATTTTGTTTTTTGGCTAATACTATAATGTTATATGAATTTTTATTATATATATAATTTTAAACAAACGTAGAGCTTATCTATCCACAGTTTTTACTATATATGATGTTTGTTATTATCTGTTAATCTATCTATAGGCTTTTTTTTTGGTATTTTCTATTAGCTTTTTCAGTTATTCAATAAATCTCAGCAATTGTGGTTCTAATTATTGACTATTTTTAAAGCTAGATTTCACATATTGTAGTTAGTTTTTCATTGGATGAATTTCAGGAAAATTTTATTTATATCTATTGTTAGAGGAATGATAGAATAGTTTGTACATTTTGATATGTGGGCATTAGTCTGTGCAGTTTAGATGTTGAATGGTAAACTTTGAAGTTCAAGGTCCATGGATCACAGCTATGGCACTGTTACTTCTAATAGTCACACTTTTTACAAATTTTCTAGTAATAAATAAGCTTATGGGTATTAGTATTCAAGAATAATTTGCCTAAATTGGTTAGTTTTTTTTTTTTAATTTTCTGCAAAATGTTGAATGTAGTGCAAACATTGTCCATTAACTATAAACATTTTCAATGAAGGGCTTCTTTAAAGTATTTGATTGATGTATATGGTGTATAATCTTTCTTTATTTCTATTTAACCGTATTATTTTCAGTTATAATTTACTCATAGACATTTTTTAATAAATTTGGTTCTGAATTTACTTTTTGATTGATTGTTTGTCTTTAAAAATGTTATTTTTTTGTAAGTTAATTTTCATCTTCAATGTTTTTATAATTTATATTTGATTGCCTTTTACCATTTTAGAGGCTCTTTACAATTTTCTATTTATTTCATTTAAATGTTTTTATTCTTTGTAATTTTAATTTCTCTCTCTCTCTTTTTTTTTCCAATTACCTCTTGAATCTTTGGATAAATTTTTCTAGTTGTTTCATTATACTGAAATAGTTTTTAGATTTCTCTTTAATTATATTTTATATCTCGATGTTCAGTTTATCTGCTTCCCCATCACATTCAAAATCACAATCTGTTTCTGATATTGCAAAAAGGAATAATTATCTTTTAAAGTTGTAATTAGAATGTTGAACATTATAAAGATATGTATTCACCTTCAATCTAAATGTCACATTAGTAGTTCATGTCTTGATTCATGGTCTGCTCTTGTTATAATTTAACTGAAGGTTTCCTTCCATTAGAAAATATTAAGAATGAAGTCAGTTGGATTTTTATTATCTCCATCCACTTTTATTTCTATATTTATAGTTTTCTCTTTTACACTTAAAAATGTATTGGTAATAAAAAGATTACAGAATTCTTGAAAGTTTATTAATCATACTCCTGCTTTATTTTTATTTTCAAGTCCATACTAGTCAAAATCTTTTTTTAAAATTTTTCCTATTGTAGGCATTTCAGTCATCAATCACTAAAACATCATGTTTGAAAATGATCTGTTTAGTTCAGTTGATTAAAAATATCTCAAATTTTATTTGTTTCTTCAGTTATTGGATATTTTTTGCACAATATTTAATGAAATAAATGTAAATTTTATTGTTTTTATATAATCTTTTTATTTAGACACTAGCTTATATATATATATACGCACATCTGTGTAATTGCAAAAGTTTACAAATATAGAAAGTTTTTAAAAAAAAAAAATTTTTTTTTCCAGACATATTGCTGCGAGACAGGATCATTACGACTGTGTTGTGTGAGTAGACATTTTTATTGGTTTATGTTTTTTTACTAATATATATTTTTTCTGCACAGTGCAAATATCATTATACATCATCACTATTATTTATCTGTTAAAATTTACCAAATCTGCCTATGTCTTTCTTTTGTTCATCTTGATTGTTATTCCTTTTTTAAGATCATCTCATTTTGTTCTTATATGTATATATTTTTTTAGTTCCCAAACATGTCGTTTGTAAATTTCTTAACCCAAATTCATACTCAATCCACTTTTCCTTTGAGCTTTCCTTATCAAAAAAGGAATTTTTTCTTTTTTTACTTTCCCATTTTACCCTTTTTTCTACTTCAAACCAATTTTTTTTCTCTCTTTTTGTAATTATCCAAGTCTCCATTCCTTATAAAAATGAATTACACCCAAACATGTAATAAAGATTTGTTTCATAAATCTAATTTTATTGGGTTGCAAGTAATTTTATTCTTATTAAAAACTTGTATGCTACTGCAGTTTCCACTAATTTTTTTAAATCCTTTTATCATTAGTCACCCAGTTTACCAAATACTGAAAAGCATTAATTTAGTCAACAACTTTCTGCCTAAGTGCATTTATCTTATTCATTTTTATTATTTTAATATTTATATTCACCATAAATCTTTTACAAATTCTATCGCTCGTATAGTACATTTGTAAAGCTTAATCACAAGTATTGATCTATCATCAATAATCTGGTATTCAACAAACTTATTCAATTTATTCTATCGCATGACTTTTTTAAGGACAGTGAGGAAATGAAAATTATTAAATTTCCTTTCTCTTTCTGTTTTCTTCTCAAAAAAAAAAAATCACATACCGAATAGCAAAATTAATACTTTAAAAATATTTTTAAATATCTTGTATAATTTTGCAAACTATTAAATAGAATAGATTAATTTGTAGAATAAATCCTTTATTTCTTTTTCTAACATCATTTTTGCACATCATATGTAATTCAAATATACTACGCTAGACTGGAGTAACAAAGTTAAACAAAGCAGCCAAATTCAGGCATTTAAATATTGCAAGCATATATTCTAAGGTGGAATGAAATCACATATATTTAATGTCTAAAATATTAATTTATTAGATTATAATTCGAATATGTTTATAAGTAAATATAAACTGTGATTTGATTGGCTGAATCATTAAACTTTCTTGCCATACGTTACTTTGTAAATATGTATATGTGAGTAGTATATAGATTTAGTAGTAGTAGTCATTTTTTTTTTATAATTTAGATTATTCCTTGCTCGTGGTGCATCTATAGAAATTAGGAATAACGAAAATGAAACTCCACTTATGGTAAGTCGTATATTTTTAATATTAAGTTACAAGTCATTGTTTATTAAAAAGTTTTGTATTGTATCATGTGATGACATCAGCAGTTTTTGTGGTAACTTTGCATTATATAATTACCCCTAAAATGATTAATTTATATATTATATATGATTTTTGTCAGAGTATGTTTTATATCTATAATTGTTTACTTAATTTATCAAATACTGTTTTAGTGATGTTGTTAATGGATTTTCCTATTGAAATTACACGTTACCCCTCCCCCATGGTTTAACTTCAGAAATATTCTCCACAGTTACATGTGAATAATGTATTTAACTTTCAAAAACTTATTTTATTAAACTCATAATGGAATCATGCTGTAGCATGCATTATTGAATGTTTATGTTTATAATGGTGTCTTATGGTACATGATCATACATGATTAATACTGCAACATTGCCTGGTTATTTGAGGGGACGAGTGTGTAGACATCATCCAATAATATGCTCTATGAGTCATGATCTGGAAAATAAGTAAGAAAGTATTTGAATGTTATATATATATATAAATAGTTTCCAATCAGTAACCACCTAAACATTCACAGTAAATATAGCAACCAATATTTCTAACTGCTGTCAAGGCAACCTTCACACCCTTTTAATAGCAAGAATGGAAATCCATTCTTACTAATGGTCCATTGAATATATATGGACACTTAAAGATTGCAACTTGACTACAGAGTATGAAATATTGTTACAATGAAGTTTAAATAAACCTCTTTAAACATGAAATAAACATGTCACTATAATGCAGACTAATAAATAGTCATCTAAACATTACTTAATGCAATACTTTTAAATTGCCCATGTATTATTTAGAAATAATAAGCGAAATAGTGCCTAAAGCTAATCTGGGATAATGATGTAAATAGTTTCCAACCAGTAAATCACAATATATATATATATATATTTGGGAGGAGATGGCCATGTTATTTTGTCTGAAGTTAGTGATGGATTGGTATTTTAATAGTAATTAATCCCGCATTATCCACACATGGATGATTACCTTTCAGAAAGGTCATCAGTATGGGTTATAAATTTTACTCATGTTCCATGAGACATCACAGGCCAAAAAATGCAGTTTTGGATGACTTCTGAATCAGGTATGTGTCCACTTATTTAAGAACTGTTAGTGCTTTTACAAAATTGTGATTTAATAGTTGATCATCATTCCAATTTAAAATAAGTAATTAAATGGCTTCTACACTCTGGAATTCGTAATATATATAAGCACCAGATGTGCCAGAACTGGAATATTGATCCGAAGACTATGTTTCAGAATTTGACGCTTTACTGCTGCACTTAATGCAAGCTAATTTCAAATTAACTTTACTCAACAAGCAACAGAAATCAATAGCTGTATAGTTTCTGTTCTGCTACTGTATCAGTCACTGCCAATTGTGGCAACTATATGATAAACATTTCACTCGAATATGGAAGGGGGCATATAACATTAAGTATTTGTAATAGTGTCCTGTAGTGTATGATTACTCATAATTCTGTCATTCATGCAGGAGATTTAAAAGTAAATTATTAAACTCCCATAACGTTATATATTAAGAGCACCTGTCTACTCTAGTGCCATCTATAGTAAGGTTGAATAATTAGGTAGTTTCTTGATGCATGGACGCATTACTTTAAGCTTACTATCTCAAACCTCTGCACTATTACCTGCTAATCATTGATTAATCAATTTTATTATAGATGACACTAGAATAGACAACTGCCCTTTACTATTGCCTAATAAAATTACAAAGAGTATGTAGATTCGATTTAAAATAAGTGATAGAATAAAATAATTTTTAGAGAGAAAGGTATGGACTCTGCACAAAGGAAGCAGCAATTTACATTATAAATAGTAATTATTATTGAGAAGGGAAATAGTAGGAAAAGCACTTAAATTTTGTACGATAGTAATAATACATTTTTGTAGTAAAAAAAAAAGAATGTGATAGATGACATCCTATACTAACAATATTAGAGGATGAAGTAAATCCTGTAACTGAGATTTAAGACTGGAAAAGTGAAAGTGTAGATTGGGTACTGATAAGCAGATTTGAAAGAATTTATTGACATTTGTAAGGTTATGAATCATACCAGAAGAAAGGCCTTTATATTTTTGAGCAGTAAATTTAATCTCACATAAGAATGAATTTATTATTAGAAGGAATGATTTTTTTTTATTTGTGTTTTGTATAGATTTTTTTTTTTTTTTGTGGTTTTCGCTTAAATATTAATCAGATATCAAGAGGCACCCATCAAAATTCCAATCAGAGATCAGTTCATTAGTGGCTTTATTATTAAGTCCTTCAGTTCTGCTATTGTAACCATAAATTTAACAGTCATTAATATGTGTTTCATGGTTTGTGTTTGTCACATATCTTTATAGATTAAAGGCTACTAAATTTCATAGATGGTGCAGATGAGTATATTGACCATGGATTCTCATTAATTCTATTGATGAGATTCCAGTTGCACCTAGGAAGATCAAATTCATCTGGTTTTAAGTCTATTTCTTATGTCATAATTCTTTGGTTGTACATCTTTGGTTGAACATCCAGTTAGGAAATTTTGATTTGAAACAAATCTTAGCGGCAAAATGATATCGTGGGTTATTGACAAGTCCTTTTTACTTAATAGCCTTTTATAAATTTTCTGTGAGGCAACACATCCTCAAATATTTATTGGAGAATATGTGAAAGAACAAGAAGCTGCTTCTAAGGAATAGACTTGAATGTACCATTAATAATTCTCATGTTAATATTTGAGTATCCAGAAGTTTGGGAAATATGCAATTAGAGTATAAATTGCAATCATGAGAAGTTAGACTCTGTTTTCTATTCAAAATATCAATTGCAAAATTTTAAGATAAAGTCTCTCCACTCTTGAGATTTTGAATTGACATTTTATTTCAGAAGATAAATATTAATATTAGTGATATGCTTACTATTAGCAATCATTTGAACTTGTCTAACTATTCTGATACCAGCAAAAAAGAGAGACAAACAATAAAAAGTTAAATTTTGCAATGCTATATAAACCAAACTCTGAAACTTAAATATACCTTATATATCCATTACTGGTTCTTCAGTTTGTTGATTTGACATTGTAGTATGCTCCCTTTTAGTATCTTCTGCTGCATAATATTCCTTCTGAATGTCTTCAGCACTTTGCCTTATGGAAGCATCTAATTGTGTGTGTATATACATCATCATCATCAGCACCCACTTATAAAAGATTATAGCCATTCTAACTTCCAGGGGAAAAAAATTAAAACTATTCTAGATATAGGTTTTGTGATAATTATACAAACCAATCTGTAAACCATAAATATGTAAATATTATAACGATCGAAATGAAAGTGAAGATCGAATCTAACTGCAAACACAATACCTGCTCTACAAGGGCGCCATCTAGGCATTTGAGCCTAGAAAAATTTATAGAGTAGGCAGATACGCGCTGTTAAGATTCCACTTTATTTAAATATTCAGATCGTTAGCCCAAGTCACTAGCTCACTGGAGCAGCAGAGATAATAAAATATAAATTTTATATCTTAAATATAAAAGAATAAAAGCCACTGCCAGAAATTAACATATAAAAATATTTATTTACGCACATATAAAATAATATTTAAATTTTGAGGAATAAATTTAATGTTTATATTTTTATATTGATCTTGTAAATTTATATTTAAATAGATTGCAAATAATGAGTTTACTATTTATTTAGAGGGTCGAGTATGAATGGACTACATAGGTCTGCATTTGAAAGGAAAATATTCTTCCTTGATTTAACCTTAGGCAACAAATTTCGCAATCAACTGGCGCCAATCCATCTGATATATTCATGTATTCAATGTAGCATGATACGACAACACAAAATACTATATTGTCAGGAATGTACATCTGAACAATAAGTAGAAATAGAGAAGCCATTGACTCTCCACCAACAGGAATGTGAGATCTGTTGGCAAGTAGATCAATAAACAAAAAACTCCATAGGAATGGACTGTGGTCTTCTGCCGACTTACAAACCCATCCATAGGCAACCAGAGGGTGTGTGGCGTATATATATAATCCTGCCCGTAGCGGACCTCATACTACATCTACTAATTACACAAATATATCCCATCCATTGAACCAATTCAACTACGAAATGAATAACCTAAGATTACCCTCCCTTAATACAACTTTACAAAACTATATAGCCATTCACGCCCGACTTAATTTTAACATTTAAATACGTTCGCACAGATTTGTTTAAAAATGTTGGGTATAGATCGATTACATAGATTCCACGGTCAAAAACATTTCAAAATAAACATAAACGATCAAAATACAAAATTATTGATACCGACTATCGCAGAGGGAAACTTATAAGTAACCCAATAGTATTCACCATAAGATACTTGCGTTGTCACCAATAACTTAAAAGACATCCGAATAAATACATTTTAGATACTCACCGTAAGGTATCATTATTTATTGAATGTCTATATATTTTGATCAAATATGAAAACCAAAATATAATTAACCGCAAACGAATCCATGCAAGCGTCTATAAACAACTTAAATTTCATACATTTAAAATCTTTACAATAAGGAAAAAAAAATGGAAATGATGTTTGTCAATCGGGAAACATATAAAATTAAACATTATTAATTTGATTTAAAAACTTACAAAAGTCAGATAAGAGTCCGTTTTTTAACATTTAAGTTGGCTTGTTTATCAATTTGTAAAACTTGACGAAAGTTCTTAATTGATTTTCACAATTGTTCATTTCATATAGCCCATGGTATAAGAGTCCAGGTTTATGCTTTTAATTCCCCCGACGCCTCCGTTGGAAGGTAATGTTCTGGAGATGGCAATAGCTGGTTCAAGGTATCACAGTTTGTTCATTTTTTTTTTTTATATAGAGAGTGTGGTATGTGCGTCATGCCACATCTCAAACACAAAACGCTGGAATTGTCCGAAAAAACTGTATTTCCCTTTTTATATTATCCATAAGGATTCAATGAACAAAACGTCACCAATCCATCACTTTCGTTAGGGTCTGAGCCAAGGCTTAGTGCTTCCATTGGTCAAGCTAAAATCCCTTTCTTCTCTTATCTAACTTTCCGTCTGACTTTTTAATTAAACAGCTTTTAGATAATTAATAAACAATCATTTCCATTTATAGATTACAGGAATTAATTAATACCTGTTTTTATTTTAACTTACGTTATTTTTTTATTAAAATATTTTTATAAATCTTTTTTTTTTATAAAAAAATACATTCAAATACCTTTTTTTATTTATTAAAAAAAATATTTTTAAAGTTTATCATCTGTGCGAATGTATATACGTATAACAAACATTTTTAATTTTAGCGTTTAGTTTTTTTTTACTTTTATTTGCGAACTTTTAAGTTTTTATTTTAAATTAATGTAACGACATATTTATATATCGTTACATATCAGTAAACTTCCTCAAAAAACAAAAAACATTAAAAAAAAAAAAAAAAATGAACAGACCGTGATACCTTGAACCAGCTATTGCCATCGTTACAATATGTTCACATAAAGAATGTACTTGTCCATTTCTGTATATTACAAAATGATGTCGTACTCATCGCAGGTCAAATAAAATGGAGAATTGTTAGTCTCTTACAGCAAATAAACATACTTTATTAAATTTTTTTTTTTGCTGTCAATAACTTTTTTCCTGTGGGAATGTTTTTTAATTTATTATTAACTTCAGAAACTATACAATTATCCCAACTTATTGTTATCTATTTCAAATTCTCAGTTAAACTTTTCAGACTTTAAGGTTTTTAATATAATGCAAAAATTTTTTACAGTTCTTATTTTCTGATGCTATTAAATCAATGGTTTTCATTTTTCATTTATGAAAGATCCCTGTATATAAAAGATAAACGAACAATACACGTGAGTTTTATGACAACAATTATTGGTCATATTTTTCAATTTAGAATAATTTGAATACTAAAAAAGAGAGTATGCTATTTCTTAAATTTTGTAAATATTTTAGCTTTACCCATAAAAAAGATTTTATTGCTTGAAATATTGTACATCAACATTTGAAGGGATACTGAAATATAGGGGTTATTAACATAACCCCCCCCCCCCCAAATAACATTATTAATAAATGTGATCTAATGTGGAGCTCCAGGAAGGAAAAATATCTGCTGCCTTATTAAATTTACGTATTTTACTATTTTAATTTTTTTATTATTTACATTTTGCTTTTCAGTGCATGTATTTGAAATAATGTATATTGATACAGTGCATACCACAGTTTCATTCACCGTACTTTTGGAAGCAAATAAATAAACTGAAGAAATAAATTTTCAAGTTCAAATTTATGTACTGGAACTTATACTTATCCCCTGGAAATATTTGTTAGATTTATTTAATTTTTTCTATATATATATTTCCATATATTTATCCTTTTATACAACAATAGTAGAAAAAAAAGCAATGGTTATTTATCGATTGATATTACTATAATTATGGTAATAAACCCAGAAACTGTCAAACAAATTCACATTATCATTGCTGCATTTTGTATACTATGGCTTCTCCTTTCTCAGAATCAGTAATCTCTCAGCTATTATGCCCAGAAAAACCTGTTAGCAACCTTACCTTCTCTTTCCGTTCTCCATCCTAAGTTTTTCCTATATTCTTCTCTGTTGCTCTATCCCATTTCTACAATATTATCTTTATCCACTCTATGGCTTTTATATCTAAATCTCCCTTATCTTTTTCCAAACCCAGCATAAAAAACAATAACCCACTTTCTGTATAATCACTTTTTTCATATTTATTCTTCCATAACTTTATTATTTGTATCTTTTCTGTTTTTAAGCATTTACATTCAATTAACAGATGCTTAATAATTTCTATTCCTTCCTTACACAATTTACAGACTAAATCACCCATATTTTTCCATTTACATGTATATTCTGTTATTGCCAAAGGTCCCGTTCGAGCCTTAAACAATAAATTATTTTCCTTGCTATTATCATAAAGTAATTTGCACCTAATGTTCTGTTTACTTTTATATATATTTAAACTCTTTTTACTCTCCATACTAGTTCTCCATCTCTCCAAACTCGCTATTTTTTATTAAGATATCTATTCTTTTATCCCATTCCTTACCACTATAACACTCAACAATCCTCTTAACACAATCATCCCACCATTTCTATAAGTATACTGACATAAAGTCTTTATCCAAATTTTCTGCATACCACATTACCTTTCTCACCCATCTTGTTGCCTGTCTTTACTCATAACGCAATTGAATACTATTTTGGCTATTCTCTTATTATCCATAAATTGCAATCTATTGAACGTTTTCATTTTATTTTTTGCATCTCTCACATAAAAATTTAAAAGTTGATATTTATATACGTGAACTTACTTATCCACAGGAAACATTTGTTGCTAGATTTACTTATTTATATATATATCCATGTAATTATAAATAAATATTGTTAGTGTTGTAATGATTTTTGTAATGTAAGTCTTAGCTCTTTTATACATTTAATAATTGATAGTTTGCTATCACTAAATATTACAGATGTTCTATCTAATAAGTCAAATTAATACATATTCATTTTTGAAATGTTAATAGATATTTTTTTGTTTCTTTTTTATCTTTAATATTGCATTTTTAATATTAATTATTATATTTTTATTTATTTTACTTTTTAATATAGTAATAATCTATGCTTATTATTTATTCACATTTTTAAATTAAAATCTCAGTTTACTTTGATATTCGTTAAATAACAAAATCACAATTCATACAAATATTCGTTAATAACAAAATCACAATTCATACAAACGACATAAATCTTAAAACAATGCATTTTTTTAAATGCAGCACATTTTAACATAATGAAATTCATCAAAAAATATATATTATTCATGTTATGAAGTGCTTTTACTTATTGATAAAAGAAAATATACCTATGTGTTTGAAAAAGGTTTTTAATAGATATATCTTGGCCAATTTTTACTTATACTTAACAGAAGAGTAGTTTAGAGACTTCCAACAACTCAGTGAAATATGTTGAGATGTGTATTAGGAGTAACAATAAGAAATAGAAAACAAAATACCTTGGTGAGAGGAGATATGGGCATTACTGATCTTATTGAAAGTATTTAGAAATAATTGTTAGAAGAAATGATAATAGATGGATAGTTGAAATTTTAAATTGGATTCTGAATAGTTGTAAAAGTCCTGGAAAGAGATCTCATATGAAATGGATGGGTGAATTATAATTTCTTTTTGCTTTTTGTTCTACTATGCATTGATTTACATATATATATATAATACCCATTACATCTTCATTGAATACTTTATAATACAATTTATAAAATAAGGTTTATTCCTTGTTGTTTATAATTTCAACTGCCCCGCAGTTATCAGAGCTAGAATATTCAAATAAACATAACCACGTAATTAGTGCTTATCTATATATATATGTACATATAATTATAAAAAACAATATATAAAATATCGTATAGTACGGATTCTTAAACATATAAAATTTTAAATGAATCCAGTAACTATATGGCCTTATATATTTTAAATAAGTTTAGAAATATTAATTTTTTATGTTATTTTTGATTGATTTCTTTTGCATATATTGTTTTATATTTTTAGTATATTTATTATATTTTACTTTTATGTGATTTTTAAATTTTTTGTTAATGTAATTTATTTCTATCTCTTTAATTAATTATGTACACCTGGGTCTCGTTTTATGCGGTAGATTGGTTCGTCAGAAAACGCGCACAAAAGAAATCGCACAAAAATAGACTTAACTTACCTTGAGAAATGGGGAATAGGTACTATAATTTTCCAAAAATTGCATAAAAGCAAAGCAACAACATAAAATTACTTAAAAATTCGCATAAAAAAAAAAATAAGGAAATAAAATATGACTAATAAAAAATTTCAAATTTGAAAAAAATTGATACAAGACAAACTTTTTTTATTAACTACAATATTTAATTTTATTCAAAACAATATATTTTTATGCGTAATTTACATTTTTTTCATACATGTATGGTATTTTTATCATTATCACTATTTGAGACATCAGATTCATCATGATGTGATTTGATGTGAGGTACTATAGCTTCTTAAACAAAGTCAAGAGGAAATACAACTAAAACTTTTTCCAAACACTGTTGATCCTTCCCATTTCACTAAGCGATCTAAAATTGAAATTTTTGTTTCCAAAGAAATTCATTTTCTTGGTGTTTTTTTTCTCTCCGTTAGAGTAAATTAAAAGTTTAAAAAAAAAATAAGAACTTACACTTACAATAATAAAAAGACACCGACTCACCACTGTTGGGCAAAATTTAATTAAAAATTAAATTCTTATTTTTGTCTTTAATTTTCAATTCTATTTAAAAATCAAATTTCATCGTTTCACATCATCTTAATTTCATATCACATTACGTAATTTTTAAATTGTTAATTACAATTAAAAATCAGATTTTAATTGTCAAATTTAATTGTGCCCACCGCTGTTACTCACCATTTAAAAATAAACTTGTGGACACTAAATGATTAATTGATTACGTACTCTTTTTATAAAAAGCAAAAATAGAATGTGATTTAAAATGCAAAAACAAAAACATACATAGTATTTTTCATCTATAACATTTGAACAGATTTACATTATAGTCTTGTAAAATTTAATGTGGGTATATAAAATGGGGAAATCCTGATTTTAAGTGAATTATGAACTTCTTTATTGCATAAAATCTATTACAGTACTATTATAAAGTGCTGAAAATATTGAAATTATTAGATGGAAGTGGAACTCTGATAATGCGCTATTACGTTAAATATGACGTGAGTGCGCGAAATTTATAATATTTAAAATAATAGTGCATTATTGGAGCTCAACTTCTGATCTAATAATTTTTATCGCATAAAAGAAAACCGCATACAAAGATATTAAGAAGAAACATGAATCGCATAATTTCAAAATCGCATTAAATAAATCTGCATAAAAGAGACCCGAGTGTATAGCTATTTTTTCCAAATTTGTAATTCTTTTTAAATAACTTTACCTCTAACTCTTAACTGCTCTAATTGAATTTTTTTTAAAAATTGTTTAATATTTTTTTTACTATATTCTTCAATATAATCAGGAGTGGCCAACCTTTTTGAAAGTATGTGTGCAGTGAAAAATTTTAATAGGCTTTGTCATATTATGTTATCAAAATATATGATATGCCATTGTTTTATTATTATTATTAATTTTTCTAACTTCGATTTACAAAGAATGTGTACTTATCTTTGGAAAGGTGATTGAAATCAAATATTGGGTCACTGGTTTAAATTCCCATAGAATCTTTATTTTTTAATTTAAAAACTAATTAAAAAAATATTGTTTTAATAATTATTTACCTAGTTAAATTGAATTTTTGAACATTTTTTATAAAATCATAATTCTAAAATGTAATTTTTGAACACCAACTCCTAAGAAACCTATTCATATCATTTCTTTTATAAATTTATTTATACATTTTACATATTTTAAATTGAAATATCTCAAAAAAAATTTTTTTTCTGAATATTATTTTATTGTTATCACATTTTTTTTTTTATATATACTAAAACATCATTGTAGGAGTCTAAAAAAAAGATACAATTATTTTTTAATTAAATGTCAATCAATTTCAGTTCTTTCCTTCATTGGCAAAAGACATACGTTTTTTCTTTCACAGAGTAAACTGTGAAAACCATTCTTATTATTAATTGAGATGTCCCCGTTACATCTAAAGATTCATCCATTTGAAGTGAATGCCAAGAGCATCTATCCATATCAGTTTTAAGTTGATCTTTGATATTAGCAGATGTTTTAGCGATTCTTTTTGTTGTATTTTGTGATAATTGTAAATCATTTATTGAAGCGAGTATTTCTCGCCTGTTAGAGAAAGTATTGAAAATGGAATCTGCACCAGATATAAAGCATCTTTAAATAATTCCCCATCTAAATATAATTTTTTTGCAAGAAAATGTGCAATTTTGAATAATGCTGTAATAACATTTTTTGATTTATCCTGTATCTTTTTAAACAATGATTGCTGGTTCGATAATTTTATCTTTATACTATTTATTTTTTCTTTTCTAATTTCACTTTAAGGCACATATTTTTGATAAAGTTCTTATATTCTAATTTAAAATGCTTTTCGGTATTAAATTTTTTAATTGATACATTCACAAACGACATATGGCATAAACAGTGAGGATTGCCAATTCCTCTACAAGCTTTATGATAAATGCTTAGCCAGAGCCAGCACTCAAAATATCTCTGTCAGGAACCCCTCCCCAAACCCCTGACCATGGTTTCGTGCTTTGGCACTCCTCAGAGAGGTGTCAGGGTAGGTTCAGACACTAGATCTAAAAATACCAACCCAAAGCTAAGCACTTAGCTAAAAGTTATCTATTGAGTGGAAAATCTGAAATTTTCAGACATGTACATGTCTTCAAACCCAGCTATCCAACTCAAATAGCTATATGGGGCTGATGGATCTTCAGCCATGCCATATAGTAGTAGTCATAGCAATATAAAATTGCATAAGACTTTTTGGCAGAGACTATAAATAGTCAAAATAAAAATCATAGATCAATTCATAGATCACATGACCCTATCTCTTAAGCTTGTAAGTTATAAACAGTGAGGATTGCCAATTCCTCTACAAGCTTTATGATAAATGCTTAGCCAGAGCCAGCACTCAAAATATCTCTGTCAGGAACCCCTCCCCAAACCCCTGACCATGGTTTCGTGCTTTGGCACTTCTCAGAGAGGTGTCAGGGTAGGTTCAGACACTAGATCTAAAAATACCAACCCAAAGCTAAGCACTTAGCTAAAAGTTATCTATTGAGTGGAAAATCTGAAATTTTCAGACATGTACATGTCTTCAAACCCAGCTATCCAACTCAAATAGCTATATGGGGCTGATGGATCTTCAGCCATGCCATATAGTAGTAGTCATAGCAATATAAAATTGCATAAGACTTTTTGGCAGAGACTATAAATAGTCAAAATAAAAGTCATAGATCAATTCATAGATCACATGACCCTATCTCTTAAGCTTGTAAGTTATAAACAGTGAGGATTGCCAATTCCTCTACAAGCTTTATGATAAATGCTTAGCCAGAGCCAGCACTCAAAATATCTCTGTCAGGAACCCCTCCCCAAACCCCTGACCATGGTTTCGTGCTTTGGCACTCCTCAGAGAGGTGTCAGGGTAGGTTCAGACACTAGATCTAAAAATACCAACCCAAAGCTAAGCACTTAGCTAAAAGTTATCTATTGAGTGGAAAATCTGAAATTTTCAGACATGTACATGTCTTCAAACCCAGCTATCCAACTCAAATAG